>PVIR01009269.1:0-53769 GCA_004026965.1 Petromus typicus | reverse complement strand
CTTCCAGCACCTTTCCCTTTTTGTCCTTCTTTCTGTTAAGGCTCAAATTCATTTTCAACAAAGCAGTGGGCTACTTAGCAGGCGAGGAGCTGAGGAAAGGACAAACCAGGGATAGGGGTGGCCAAGGAGGAAGGCCAAGCTCATCCAACACATTCCACCACCTCTTCATCAAACGTGCACCATGGGAATGCTAATTAGGGAAAGAGCTGCATTATTCCGAGGCTCCTAGGAACCAGACTTCCTTGCCATGCAGAGGCCAAATCTGCTGATTTGGCAATCATTGGGCAAACACTCTGATCAGAACCCTTCCACATACCAAACACGTTACACAGTGGGAAATTTAAAAAGCTTTTGTCCCCTCCCCAGCGTCACTCCCTGCACTTCACCTTCCCTTTTGCATTTCCAGCACTAATTCTTTCTCCACTTTCTCTGGCCCTTCCCTTGAACTCCATTCTGGCCCCAGGCCCCACCGGGGTTCTGTGTATAGCACTGAAGCCTTGGGAACACCTCACCCCCATGGACCCCTAGCTTGTCAAGAAGGCCGGAGTCCTGGGACTCACGAGTCATCCACGAAGCAGGGGTAAGGCATCTGCTGGAGATAGACTCCAATCGGAGCTTCCGTCCGGACCTGGCTCTGTGTGACCCCTTGTTCAATCATGTCCTGCAGATAGGCAAAGCCTCCCCAGATGTATCTGAGATCTTCCACGGGATCTGCCCTGGGGCCGGAATCCCAGTACCTAAGAAGACACGAGAGGACAGAGGGACAGAGGCTGTGAAAAGGAATGGGTAGCGCACCTAAGTTCAAGGTGACTTGGAATATGACCTCTACAACTCTTTTTCCTAAAATTTCCTACCTGTACAGTTCTAATTTCTTGAAGACTATGAGTCACAGTATGACTCTTTTTGTTCCCATTTAAAGAGCTGCACAAAATATCTTATTTCCTCTCCTTTAGCTTATTTTTATCATCCTTTATTGATTACCAAATGTAATTTCATGGATTTCAGAAAAGCCAGCCAGCTCTGCCTGAAACATCACCTGTCCTTGATCTTATTGGTTTTCTCCACCACGTCTATGTCCATCCGGATCTTGTACTTCACGTGGGCTGGCAGGGAGCTGGTCCAGGGGTACATGTCAGGGAACACCACACCGGCCCAGAATCTGTTTTCCTCCAGCAGAGACAAGGCTCTTTGGGTGAGCTGAATTTCATCATCGTAGCTTTCAAACTTATCCAAAACCAGGCACTGCAGATAATCACAAGGGTGGAGAGTTTGGGGAACACCAACCACAGAGATTCCGTGGTATGTATAAAATGCTGTTCCAGGGGATCAGTTATATTCAAGAAGACCTAGAACTTTCATGTTTGCATAACTCTGGGGTCTGGTGTTAATTTCTCAATGTGTCTGGATGTGGGGGGCAGGAGACTTGGAAATGCTGGCTTGAGCTTCTTCCTGCCGAGTTAGAGGGCACTGTGCTGCCATCCAATGCTGTCTAAATATACATGTCCTCTAAATGACAAAAACACGCCGAGCCCTCACTCCCTACACAGAGACATGAGGGAGTAGGATCACGGTGGACATGGGCTGCTTTGAACATCAGAAAAGCCTGATGGTAAAAGCAGTTTAAGGAGAGAGTGAAACATTCCTAGCACTGAACCTCCCTGGTTCTCTCCAAACATACAGAATATAGCCAGTGGAGGGAATTATGGAAAAGAAAGAAAAAACAGACCCAAAACAATTCCATCTGAGGGCCGGGGGTTTAGCTCAGTGGTTCCGGCGCCTGTCTTGTAAGCGCAAGGACCCGGGTTCGATACCCGGCTAACCCCATACTGTAGTGAGTGTGGAGACTCACGCCCAGCAGCAATCAGTACCACATACCACAGTGCCGGGCGTGGTGGCTCACGCCTGTAATCCCAGCACTCGGGAGGCAGAGGCAGGAGGATTGCTGTGATGTGAGTTTGAGGCTGAGCTCAGGGCCAGCCTGAACTACAAAGCCAGACCCTGTCTCAAAAAAAAAACAAAAAACAAAAAAAAAACCAAAAACAATTCCATCTGAGAAATTATTCCCAGTGACAATTTTGTGACAAGAAATGCCAGTGGAAGAGGAGGAATTTACCTAGTAAGTCTCTTTTTCCCTCTTAGAAAAGGAAAAAAAAATTACCCACAAACGCACAAAACTTAATTTGAATGTGAACTAGTCTGCTTGTATGTATAGACTTGTTAAAGCCTTTATATTGTGTTGGCACTTGAATTTTTCCTTTATTGCTTCTTCCTGATATTTGTGTCCGTGTTTCTTTCTTAGAATGTAGCCCCTGAGAGGTCAGACGGCCTCGTCCTGATTTGTTCAACGAATTCTCACTGAGAGTGTGCAGGGATCAGAGCCCACCCAGCTTGAGGGACACAGGCGGGAAGGTAGCCCCTTCCTGGAAGAAACGCGGACTCCTTGAGGGAGGGTGTCGGTGGGAACCAGCAAGCGCAGGGCAGCGTGGTCAGTTGAGATGAGAGCAGTCTCAGCAGACTCAGGGAAACCAGCGAGTGACAGGCTATGGGCGGAACCTGGAGGCTGCCTGGAGGGGGAGGCTGATGGGGGGCGGGGGTAGGTGTCCGCTCAGGCGCACAGCATTCTGGGAACTGTGAGCTGCAGCCTGGGCTTCCTCCTCCGCTGTGCTTCAGATCTCCGAGAAGCTTTTTAAGATGCCTGTGCTAAGCGTGGGCCATGCGAGGCAGGGCCATGGCATAGCGTTTGGTAAAAAGCTTCACAGGCAGTTAGTGGCAAGGCACCAAGAAGTGCGCAGGGAGAACAGAGGTGAGTGGGGCCGACCGGGTCACTCGCTGTCCTGGACTCTGCTGCATGACCAGTCAGCTTAGGGGCTTTCCAGGACCCAAGGCTTTGGGTGCTGAAACCAGGCGATCTGGACAAACCTAGATAACCACAAGGAGCCACTGAAGGGTCCTAAGTAGAAATACACCAGAGGGGAGCAGACCGTGTCTCCGGAAGATCCTTGGATGTGGGCAAGGAGGTAAGTGGGAAGATTAAATCTGAAGCCTGTGGCGGTAACATAGACTCTATGGAACAAATTAACCCCCGGCCCCTCATTTTACTGGAGAGGAGACTGAAATCCTGGAGGAGATCCGCTGGAGTGAGGCGGGTAGAGTGGCACGCCCTGAACTTCCTCTGCACTTTTCAGCTCGGGCTGAGTTCCTCCTGGTTCCTTAGGAGCTGCAGAGAGAGTCCAGCCCCAGCCAGCATCTTGTAGCCTGTGGGCCTTGCTTCTGGTCACTGTGACCTATACAGTAGGCAGAGAGCAGTTAGTGTTTCTTTGCTTTAAAGCCCAGGACATTTAGACTCTTAGAGGCCGAACAATTTCCCCAAGGTGGCAGGATAGATACCAAACCTCATTTCAGTGGATTTCACAGCTGTTAGGAAGAAATGACAAACGCAGACAGATGTAAAGACCTGACCAGGAAAGCAAGCTCTGGCTACAATGTCAAGAAGCAATAAAACGAGCTCATTCATGAAAACCACTCACTTCCTCATCCTGCCTCAGGGCATCACAGCATGAAGAAGAAACCGCGTATTACTGAGGGGCTGTATTTGAACCACAAGGTGCTATGAACAGCCTCTTCTGGTCTCCTGAATGAAACTATCTGGCCTTGGGATCCAGAGCCTGGAGCAGTTCCCATGTGATGTTCCTAATATCCTAGTTAAGAGCAAAGAAAATGAAAGAAACTGCTTTCCAGTTGCTGAGGGCAGGAAGAGCACAGGTGCCCCCTAGATGGGTACCCGGAGGGCAGCTTACGAAGGAAATCATTTTAAAACCCAATGGAGTTGGTGTTTCCTAAGTTAGTCACACCCCGTGGAGCTAAAAGAAATGGAGGGTTTTTTTTTTTTTCTGGTCAGAAGTTTTTGTCATTAGGCATTTATTCACTGTCTAGCCTAATACTGTCTAGTCCTCAAATGAGACAAAAGGCTTAAGTACAGTCTACACATGTTCATTTCTTCTCAAAAGAAAGAGGACAATATTAATAGCTCAGTGTGTGGGGCTGTAATACACAGACCCACCATAGACTGGAGCCGGGCTGCTTGTCAGGTTTAAAGCTGCTGACTCTGTTGTGAGGGACGGGGCTGTGACCGCATTGGACACTTAAGGACGGAACTGCTAAAGCAGGTATAAGTGCTCCGTGGACCTCAAGGGTCTGCAAAGAGGAATAAGAGCACAGTCTCATATCATCAATTGGTCGATTTCATCAGTTGCACATATGGTTAAGTAGGATAAGCTGGACACAGAAAGGCCATCCCCATAGCTTCTCAATTACTTTCGCAAAGTAGTAGAATAACGAATGGAAGCCTGCAAAGGGTGGAGGAGGCAGGAATGGAAAGCAGCTCCGTGCGGTAGGAGCCAAGCCGGGGACAGGAGTTACTTCTGGTTCTGTTCTTCTTTAGCACAGTAGGATAACTATTGCTTAAAACAGTGTGATCCATTTCAAAATGACTAAAAAGGGGAGTGCAGAGTTTCCAACACATAAAAGTGATTAATGGTCGAAGAACTAAAAATGCTTAGTACTTTCCTTTGATTATTACATTATGTACATGATTTCATTGACCATAATGTAGTCCATAAAGATGTACAAATATTATGTCTCCATTTTTTAAAAAAACTGCATAGAGAGTATTTGCAATTACAGTCAACCTCAAGTTCAATTTCTAAAATGGAAAAACTATCTTGGGAGATGAAATGATATGCACTTCACAGTCTGACACACACGTAGGACATTCTGCCAGTTCATTCGGCTTCGCGACCACCAGGACAGGCTTGAGTGACTCAAGTCTGAGCGGATGTCCTGCCTTTACTGATGGACACACTGGACCAGAGGCACAAAGGTCCTTTGCCGCGAGCAACATAGGTCAGAGACAGAATCTACATCCTGGACCTTGGTTCTGCAGCTGCAGCAGGTGCTGTCCCCCCTTAGTCCTCTGAGAGTACGCCACAGTCTGATCCGAAATCAGGACTTAACGTTCCTGAACCAGACGCTTTCCTGCCCTCCTACAGCACTGTCTGGCCGAACTTGCCAGAACAAGAGGATTGTTCCATATCTACCTTGTCCAGTATGGTAACCAGTAACCACCTATGGCTGCTGATCATTTGCAATATGCCTACTGCATCTGAAGCAGTGAATTATTAATTTTAATTAATTTAAATTTAAATAGCGTATTGGTCAGCATAGCTCTCCAGGTACTTCTTTGAGATCAAGGCTAAATTCTGCTCATCGTGGTCTCTGGCATGGTATTTTCTCCTGATCGAGACTCAGTCAGTGCTAACTGTTTTGAATTCATTCAATCTAGTTCTGATTGGTGCAATGAGTATAACTGTACTACTCTATCTTTGAGAGTGATTCCATGAACCCCAGAGTCCCAAAATAAACTAGAAGAGTGAATTAATGCTATGATAATGTTAGTGTAACTATTGAAATAAAACAGCTAAAAATTAATAATGTGTCTTTCAAAGTACATAGCTTCTTTAACTCTTAACATGGTAACGGGAAAGCTATACTGCAATAAGCTGCTGTTTTCAGCGACATCCTCCACTCCTGTGGTGACGTAGGCTCCATCCTGGCTGGTGGATCAGGAGGTTGACTCACAAGTTATATTTCCTGATATGTCCCCTTTGATGGGTACCCTGAGATCTCAGGAAGCACAAAACTTATGAGACCAAGACCCATTCTCAGACATGGTTCTACCTGGGAACACCTGACCCATTTTCACCTTCCTCATCTTGGAAAGTGGGTGGCACTGTGTCTCGGAGTCAGGTTGACCAGAGGCCATCATCTTTTTGCAGTTTTCTGACTGTGCCTCCTGCTTCTCTAGCCATTCAGGGGAGAGTTCTGTCCAGAGGGTTAGAGGCAGTATTGATACGGGCTCACCACGTACCTCACTGTAAGAATAAAAGGCAGATGCTGGGCTGGGGAGGTGACTAGGTGGTACAGCCTTTGACTAGAAGAGAGAAAAAAAAAGCTGATGCTTATGGAAGGCTTACTCTATGCTTCAAACTGGTTCCAGGGCTGTCTGTGTATTAACCCATTTCATCTGACCAAGAACCTCGCAAGACCAGTAACCACGATTGCTACAAGTTCACTTATGAGACACGAGGTGGATAGAGTCTGTTTTTAACCATTACAGTATACTCAACTGTCTCACAAATAACAAGGACTCAATAAATACCATTTTTACTTCTGTTTTTAAAATATCTTGAGTCTCACTAGAAGGAATTGACATTTAGGCCCCCGGCAGGCTACTTTGCATTCATGACAGTTGTTTATCTGGGGAGGAAGACAGTTGTTTTCTTTAAATAACCTGTCTGGGAACATAAGCCACCCTGAGCTGCTCCACAGCACACCATCTGGCTTGAACAATGCGATGGACAGAAGCCAAAGCCCACATCCCACCTGGGCAGTGGGAGTGGAGGGGGTGGGGCCCTGACCCTGCTCATTGGCCATTCAGTGAAGTCGGACAGGTCTGCCAGGAGGAGGGTGTTATAAAGTTGATCAAGGTGTCATCCTCACCAAGTCTTCTCGAGGTCAAGGCAGAGAAACTATGGAAGCTGCTTTGGATACGATTCAGAAGCCCCCGGGCCATCCTCTGAGGTACGATTCATGAAGTGGCCTTTCGTTCTCAAGAGGAGGCCTCCTGCCTCCCGTCAAGTGACCTCACTCCCTACTTGTACCGCATTTGACCCCTGAAGTTCAAACCTTGGCTAACAGGTATGTGTATCAGTATGTGCCTGTGCCCGAGCAGGTTAGGGAGACAGAGTTGAATGACGGAACCTTCGGTAAGAGTCCTGGACTTTGATAGACTCGGGCTGGTCTCTCCTCAGTCACAGAAGTGTGGGTTCTAGTGAGGCTGAGGCCATGGAGTCATCTATAGAAGCCACCTGGTCTGTAAGACAAGCTGCGCTACTGAAGAGGTGGGAGGAGAATGCAGGTAGACAGGGACTGGCTCAGGTAAGGAGCTCAACACATACTCAGCAGCAGTATTGGGAAAAGAAAGTATCTTACGGTTTTAGGGGCAGGGTCTGGGCAAATGGTGAAGGCAGAGTTCAGAATTCCAAGGAAAACCCTCATAATGCTCAGCAACAGCCAGAAAAGCAGCCCCCAGCACACGAAGGGCTTTCTCAGGCCCCTCACTTCCCAACACTACAGCAGAAGCAGAGTGACAGGGCCACTACCACGGGCCAACAGCCTAAGTCCACAGGTCCTTCTGGGTTGTTTTGCGGGCACTCACCAGGAAGCAGAGTTCAGCCTGGTGGAAGGAAGAGGTTAGTGTTCTTTCCAGTGCACGCAGCTGTGCTTGGGACTCTGGAGAATACAGTCATATGTTGACACAACTAAATCAAACGGCACCTTGGATGAGAAGCATCAGGAACAGCAGGCTTCCTTCTTCAGCTGCGACCTCTTCAATTCAAACACGTTAAGTAATAGGTCCATGACATTATCTAGTAGGGCGGGGTCACTGTGCAGCAGAGGAGAAAGGAAGAATGTCTCGTTTTCTTAGAACTTGACAATGAAAGATGACTGGCACTGTATGCTGAGGCAGTGGCCTAAGCAACTATATTTTAACAGTTACATGCCAGGGTGAGGTGTTTGGAAATAAGGAAGCCATTGCTCTATTAGAGATGGTTTGTAATCCTATTTCTCACATCTTCTACTTCTAGGCTTGAGCAGAGAACAAAGAACCCTGAATGTCTACCGGGGCCTCCAGTGGTCCTACTGGTGTTAACGTAGACAGCTGGGCTCCTTTTAAAAAATGCCAGTGAGTGTGAACAAACTTGCCAGACGAAATCTGCTGGTACAGCTAAGGCTGCAGAAGTCGAGATTTATTTCCCAATACATGGAAAAAGCCAGTGGATAAAACAGCTTTGGCTGTTTGGATTTGTTGAGACAGTGAATTAGAGGCCAAAGATGCTGCAATAAATTTCATCATGCACACTGGGTGCTGCGTATGTACTCCTGGAATCTTTACCCCCCCAAAAAAAAGGCACCATGACTAGAAAACAAAGGGACAGGAAATGCACAGGGATTTAAAAAAGTCTGCTTCTAAAATAAATTAAACACACAGATAAAAACCAAAAGGCCAAGTTGGACCCCAAAGCTACACAATGGAGCAAAGCCATCAGCCCATACTTGCCACCTAGCTGGTCCTAGGGGAGTCATCGTCCCTGAGGCCTGCAGAGCACTTTAACCCTCCAATTCTTGTTCAGTCATTCTAACAACTCCCGGAGAAGGAGGCCACTGTGTCGTGAAATGTGACCATCAGCGGAGCTTGGCACAGACCACTCTGATCATATCGGGTCACGAATACTCAGTCTGCCTGGACGCACTGTTTAGGTTATCCTCATTTTTCAGGCCATGGAATGATGATGTTGTCCCTTGTCACAAAGCCCATAGGTAGCTGCTAGAGAGAGTCTCACTAGCCGTCAAGTGAGAACTTTCAGAAGCTATGCTGGGCCCCGGCAGATACAACTGCTCTTCATTTGCTGCCATGGCCGCACCTCTGCCCGAAGCCTGCCTCAACTGAGCAGGTCCTGCAGGCTTTTCCTTAGGCCTAAAATTGTCTTTCTGCTCTATTTAGCTTGCAGATTCCATTGCTTAGGGCCCGAACGGGTGTTATTTTCAGTTTTAACTTGCCATCTGAGTGTCTACTTTATGCCACTGCAGTGCCAGTCAGATAAACTGGGAAATCAGTCAGTCAATCAGCATTTCAGCCCTTGAAGGGTTCATGTCAATGCAGTTCAGAAAGTGCATGAACCAGTGACTATCAAGGCCTCCAGTGGAGGGGCAGAAGGTACACAGAAGGCCTGGAACTCAGGGTCTGCGTCCTAAAGCATAGACATGGGTTTAGATCAGGCTAATCATTGGGACCATAAGGACAGGCCTCAGTTGCTCAGAGTGGGAGGCCTAGGACCATTCCAGGGAGTGCAAGAGCTGTAGGGGAGCTACACTGGGGAGAATCATCAAAGACGTGGGGCCACGTGCAGTGGCATGCTTGGGTTTTTATTTTCTGTGGTACTGGGAATCAAAGACAGGGCCTTGCACATGGCAGACAAGTGCTCTACTACAGACCTAAATCCCTGGCCCCACACATGGATTTTAGAAAGGTTTTGCTGGAGGGAGTGTTGGAGCTGAACAGAAGTAGTAAGAGCTTAGAGGACAACAGACAAGGTAGATGCTTCTATAAATAGAGGCCATATATGAAGAGAGAGGAGAGGGATCTCAGAGATAATTTGGAGGAAGAACTGGCTATACTTGGAGGATCTACAATGTTTTGAATTTGGATGACAGTGTGATTCTACTTTATCAGATAGAATTACTGCGCTGCTAGTTCTTTGAGATAGCACTGTTTTGGCACCATTTAATGATGCGCTTACTTCTGGTAAAGCATGAGCTTCTGGGAGATCAGGGAATAACAGTATCTATTCGGACAGATCTACTTCAATACAAGAAAATGTATGAATGATGAAATAAACTCAAACTTTCTTTGATTCTTATTCTACACTAGCTACTTTCAAGCAGAAGAAATTCATTCTTCATAGAGCCTATTATTCTGAATAGTATAAAATAATTGCTAGCTTCCTTGGCCTCATTACATTCAAACACAACTTCCTGGTTTTAATGTGTCCTGCAAAGTACAGGGGAGAGAATATGTCATGAGTCAAAGTAGAATGCTTAGATCCTGCTGTCATCAAATGTTGACAATTAAGGCTAGTGGGGAAAGGAGTGTGGTACGACAGGGCATGTGAAAGTGCTCAACAGAGTTCTGTCTCTACAGCGGGTCCCATGAAATGCCTTCCTTGTACCCATGACCCACGCCTACCTCTCCTTGCCTTTTCCTTTCTCAGCCCAGTTCTGTTTCTACGTTCCTGAAGAGGCATTAAAATAAAGCTCATTCCCCCTGAGTCACTTAGGATCTAGTTCAGGGTCCGTGAAATAATATGGCACCATAGTGTGGACTTCTGTTCTCCACCTCGATAATTCTCTTCTGTAACTCTCCTTGATATTTCCCTAACCCTCCAATGAGTATTTTGAGTTAGTGAATCAATAGAAAAGGGCAAGAGGATGGGTAATCCACAGATATCTACACATCTGACTCTTAAGTGTGTTACTTGATCAGCAGCTTTATCTTTCTAATCCTGTTTTTTTCTGAGGCTAGCCTTAAAAAATATGTTCCCTGAGAACATTCCAGTTGGTTAGTGGCCAGGAGCATGCAAGCAGCAGAAGAAAAGTAGTTCCCCCAAATCTGGCTACTGATAATTCAACAAGATAAATATCACGCTATAATAAGGAGTTACGTATACATATCCACTGTGTTGAAAATCAAAGAAAAGTAGTTAAGGAACGTATGTTTTTACAAGATGTGGAAAAAGATAGCTGCTTCTGGTTAAAGTACAATTCTATGCCTTGATCAGAGGTATTTTCATATTAAACTTTGGCTGAATTCAGCTTCCTGATGTGCAATTTAAGACCTGAAATTCAAATATACTTTGAAAATCCACTGTGAACTCTAAATAGTATTTTATTCATGCCAAGCCTAATCTTTTGCTAAACAAAGAAATTAAAAGGAAGGGGTGGCTATGTTTGTTTTAACTAAAGTATAAACAGATACTATTTATTAATTTTTCTAATTATGATTTTCTCTAGAAGTAGATATAAAAAGAGACACATAACGTTATGTGTATAAGCATGTAAGTGTAAAGTATTTACCTCCATGAGGCCCCATTTACCCTCAGTCTCCTTGAATCTGGAGAAGAGGGTTTGGGGAAGTCTGTGGAAATGATCTGTCCACAGACAAGAGATGCAGCGCTCCCCAAATGGCACCACTCTCTTTCCTAATCTGCTAACAAGGTCTGACTCTCTGTCTGTCTTATTTTTTCTCATTACTTTTCTCTTAACAGCAAGCATCAAAGGAAAGACAGATTGGGTATCTATTAGACTGTAGGAGGTTCTTCAGAGGTAGGTGGTCTCATCACAAGTTCTAAAGTCACCGGGCCATTGTTCACAGAAATCCAGAATGGAGTCTCAAGCCACGCCCCTGGGGGTGGCTGGACACAGCCCTGACTCTAAGCTAATTCTCCAAGGTTAATATTAAGGTCACTTTACAGTCTGGGTTAATGTTTACACATTTCTCCCATGGTAGGAAATGCTTCCACAGTTCAGGGGCTGCCACCCACGTGGTTCACAGCAACAGCTACCATGTATAAATGTCCCCATGGAGAGCCCAGCACACTCATTTTGCCCCAGAG
Source organism: Petromus typicus (assembly GCA_004026965.1). Classification (NCBI taxonomy): domain Eukaryota; kingdom Metazoa; phylum Chordata; class Mammalia; order Rodentia; family Petromuridae; genus Petromus; species Petromus typicus. The sequence continues at coordinate 42,478 of PVIR01009269.1, read as the reverse complement.
CTACCGTGAAGAAGGCATGGGGACCCCACAGCAGGGTATTTCCTCAAGTGCAGGGCTAGGATATGACATGGACACGTTGTATGCTCTGCTCTGTGGCTTTTTCCCATTTTGTCCTCAACATCAACCTTCTAAGGTCCTTTATATTGTTATTCAAATATTTACAGATAAGAAAATTGAACTAGAGGAAGAAAATGACTTTTTTGTTTTGTTTTGTTTTTTGAGGCAGGGTCTCGCTTTGTGTTTCAGGCTGGCCCTGAGCTCAGCCTCCAACTCACATCACAGCAATCCTCCTGCCTCTGCCTCCTGAGTGCTGGGATTACAGGCGTGAGCCACCACACCCGGCACTGTGGTATGTGGTGTTGGTTGCTGCTGGACGTGAGTCTCCACGCCCAGTATTATATGTGGTTAACCAGGGAATCGAACCCAGGTCCTTGCGCTTGGAACTAATGAACCAAATCCCCGGCTCGAAAATGACTTTTTCTGTGTGACAGTACTAGTAAGCAGAGATCCTGGACCATTTATCCTCATAGGACAGGTAAGCAGTTCCCACCACACACATGCCCAATAGGGGCACAGTGAGGGGACATCCATCCTTCAGGCTCCTGCGGGGCTGCTCAGTACCTGCGCCTCTACCTTTCAGGAGAACAAAGACGTTTTAGCCCCTCCGGTATTAGGAATGGAAACCTACCGAGTCACTGTCACTTCCTAAAATGACAGAAGACTAAAAATCTGCTCTTAGGGCTCATAGCTTCTGTTTTTCAGTATCGCAATGACGATGCATTTATTTGGGTGGCATAACTTTCGTTTTAAAGAATACATTTGCTTAGTTTTCCTTAAATCGATCTTCTTTTCTGGAACAGGCAGGGAAATAGTCAGGAGACTGGCCGAGGAGGAAGTATTTCATCCTCTTAGTACGAATCCCATTAAAAAATGGCCTGGGCAGCAACAAGCCTGCTTTGGTCCTGGAGAGACCTGAGCATCATCAGCAAAGGGGTCTCAGGCGCTGAGTGCCTCTGAGGGCCCCACCTTGGGCTGGGGCTGGGGTTTCCAGGCTCCTCCAGGCCCCCAGTACGCAGAGCAAAGGCAGGACAGTCCAGGGCGAGTGACAGTGGCTCATGGCTTCCCACCCGCTCTCTCCACCCCACAGTCTTCTCTTCTCAGTCCCTCATGCCAGGGCTTTCCACCTTTCTCCTTTCTAATGGCAAGAAGATCAGAAGCCACATCATCATACTTACAAGGCTTCTGCAGAATTCTCGGGGAGGCCACTGACCTGTAGCCATTGTGGCCTTCGCCTACCGGTCCTAGGGAAGTCCTGATGGTAGAAGCAATAGCATTATAGCAGCATTATAAGCAACACCAGCTCATTTGTGGAGCTTTATTTACATTAAGTTTGTATATATTTTGTTTAAGAGAACATATTAAATATTTTACAATGTGACAATGGTTTGCACAAATTAGTGCAATTAATTGTGCAATTAATTCTCAAAATAAGGATAAATGCTTTTAATACTCCCATTTCACAGACACAGAAACAGAGGCACAAATAAGTAGGTAACTGGACTCAGGGAGCCTCAACCTGGAGATTAAATTCTTAACTATTGATATGATTAATAGATATTGAATTGGATGCCTGATGCTACATTACACAGAAGCTACTGAGAGAAATTATCCTTCAAGAAAACAAGACTTTTGAGCTGGGGATTTAGCTCAGTGGTTCTGCCCCCTGCCTGGCAAGCTCGAGGTCCTGAGTTCGATCCCTGGTACTACAAAAACAAAACCCAAGACATTTTGTGATAAAAATGTCACGTCAAACAGAAGATGAGGCATATTCTTCACAGACCTCACAAAACTATCGTGAAGACCACCAAACTCCATTTGTAAGAACAAAGAAAGGGAGCCTCTCTTCCACCCAGATCCCGCACAGGTCCAGCCTGTGTGACATAGAGGGCGGGCCTGGCCATGGCACTGAACGTCGTGTACTCAGTCAACAGAGGTCTCTCCAGGAGGGATCAACGTCAACTGAGTAGTTGTATATGGGCACGCTAGGGCCCTACAGATCTAATGCATCTGTACATATACACATTATTAGGCCTCTTTATCTGGAAATTTCAATATTGTCAATCTGGGTTCATGCTCAAGAAGGTGTCTTATAAGTAGCACTCAAGATCACTCTAGTTTCCAGACAAACTGGGAGTGGCTTAGTAATTACCTGAACTTTACCATACCCTCACTATGGCTGGCAGTTTCTGAAAGAAACCCTCAGGTACTGACGGTGAACCTTTCAGAGACCAAGAGCCCAAACTGCCAGCCTAAATCCACTTATTATCACAAAGTGCCAATGTGGCAATTAAACCTGAATACTGATGTTTTAATTTAGAAAAACATAACTTATCCAATGCTTGGCTGCTGGGCATACTTGACTCTTGTGTTGACAAAGAGGGCTCTTTGTGCTCACTGTAGCACACACTCAATAGGTTTGCCACCACTGACTAGGGGGCATGAGCTGGCACTGCCAGGGTTCTGGAGCAAGAGTGCCAGGGGAACTCTGGACAGAGGGCAGCTGGGGATCCTTGAGAGAACTGCTAACACATAACACCAGCCTTGTTCTTATGAGTTATTTATTCTTGAGACACGAGAGTCCGGGACAGGAGGTCTTGTCTTACTTCCCTACCCCCTTGCTCAGGGCATCTTCTATCTGCTAGTGTTTTTAGATGCGCTAGACACAGGCTCCACTCACTGGTGGATGTGTTCAACTCTTAGACCTACATGTTCCCTGAGGTGTGAGGTCTAGAACTTGAAAATGACTAGGATGTGCTCCCTGATGCCAAGAAATCGCAGTCATGCCACTCACAGGAGATGGACAAACTGACAGCTCATACAAATTAAGCTTGGACACCAGGGGGAGAGGTGTGAGGACAGATCCAGGGAGTGTGAAGGGTAAACTGCTACATCTGTGTTGAGCAGGAGGATAGACAGCAGAGCGGTGAGTCTGAAAGTCACTTCAGGCTTTAGAACACATATATTTTTCTTTTTTTTTTTTTTAGGGTTTTTTGAGACAGAGTCTCACTTTGTGGTTTAGGCTGGCCCTGAGCTCAGCCTCAAACTCATATCACAATCCTCCTGCCTCTGCCTCCCGAGTGCTGGGATTACAGACATGAGCCACCATACCCGGCATTGTGGTATGTGGTACTGGTTGCTGCTGGGGTGAGTCTCCACGCCCAGTATGGATCAACCTGAGCCCTTGCGCTTGCAAGACAGGCACCAGAACCACTGATCTATATCCTCGGCCCCCAAGAACACATATATTTTTCTACCTTGTGTTTCTTCTTTTGAGGAAACATTCTCCTCTTCTTGATAGTTATACTAATGTCCTGTCCCTATGATGATGCAGTGTGGCCCTCTTCCAAGGACTCTGGGACAGCTACAGGAATCAGCAACTAGGGGAAACTTCTGGATGCGCACATCATTTAGGTGGTGGCAATGCTGTCCCTCTTTTCAGTGGAGTCTTTGGTAGAAGGGGGAGCACAGAGCTGTGAGTCCGGAGCTCCCGGCCAGAGGAACTGGGGATGCTTTGGGGACTGAGTCATCAGGGCTTTCAATATGAGAGTGATGTGAACAGATGTGTGTTTGCGATGTGACTCTAGTGTTAATGTGCAGAAGTGCTCAACTTGCTGGAGACTGGTGCTGGGGCCTGAGGCAGAAGGAGCTAGAACACTTTTTAATGCAGAGATCACAAAGCTTCTAGTTCCCAGAGAGCCCAGAATGGAAGAGACAGAGCTGAGAGACATTCAGGAGGCGTAGGAGATAAACTTGGTGACAGGGTGTGAAAGGTCAGAGAGGTCAGCAGGGCCGACTCCGAATTCGGACACACCCAGATCTGGATCCTGCCTGCTACACCCAACAGCTGTGGGATCTCGTTTAGCCTCTGTAGGCCCTGACGTCTGCATCTGTAAACTGGCGGTGATAACAGTGCACATTTCACGGAGTTAATAGGTTTAAGTGGAGTGAATGTGTACAGAAAGCACAGAGCACAGCACTGGCTCAGAGTCATACCTGATAAATGACAGCTTTTGTGTGAGCCTGGAGAATAAATCAAATTAAAGATGACCCTAAAATCTCCAGCTTGGGAATTTGGGTGGATGCTAAGGTCTTTAATTAGAACTGAGACCGTAGGGAAGTAAGTTTGATAGAATCCGTTGGTTTTTTAGACATTTAAAATCTGAAATGCGTGTAGACCTAGGGGGAGTGGGTATCCAGCAGACAGCTGGCCTCAGGACTTGTGATTTGGGGGACCAGGCAACAGATAATCACTGAAGCAACAGCAGACAGCAGAGGGCGGTGGGGGGGGGGGGCGGATAGACACAGCCTGAGGAAGAAGAGGAGCCGGCTGAGGAGTCAGAGCAGTTAGGAGGGAGGAAATGTGAGGAGGAAGAGCAAGAACCATCAGGAGGCTAGGGGAATTGTTGTTCCTTCTGAAGGTAGGAGTGAAAGTTTAACCTGACCGCTGACCCGTGGGGCCATCTTCAAGGGGCCCAGTCTGGGTCTTAGGTAGCTGCTGCCCCTTACCTCCAGGTATTGACCAGCCAAGCGCAGGGAGCGGTCTGTGATATTAAATAAGTCCCTCCAGTCGTAGTTGGTCATGTCCTCAGCCTGACGTTCACGAGGCCCCCTGAAGAGGAAGTTCTGCACGGCTTCAACAGTACTTCCCTCCTCTTCAAGTTGTCTGTGCAGAAAGTCTTTCACTGTTGGGTGTTCCAGGGTGTCCTTGGGAAGAAGAAATAGAGTTGTAGAAATTAGAAATTCCAAAGAATCTTCGGTTTTGTTCTTGGGCCATGACCAGTTTTCAATGATTATCGATTAAAAACCTAAAGTCTCTGCCGCAAAACTTGTAAGTTTTCTTCCATTATGCAAACACATGGATCTCTAGAATAGGGGGAGAACATGTTTGAGGGGAGAGGGCGCGCACAGTGATACAGAGGAGGCTTTCCTTTTATATAGGTTGTTTTATTTGTTTTTTTTTTAGTTATAGAACTCACATCCATATAGAATTTGTGTCTTTTGGCTTTGCAATGTTGCAAATGCGACTGGACAGAACATTCCACCATCTTTGTGGTGATAGAGATGCAGAGAGGCCCCTTCGAACCTGAGGCCACAGGTTAATTCATAAAAGCAAGAAACCTCAGGGAATCACTGATTTTGTGGCAGCTTCTAAGTTTCCCCTGAATTAAGAAACATATTCTTTACCCAAAGCCAGTGACCTGCCCAGGTGACAGCTTCCAGAAATAGTGCCCTTGGTCCCTGCTTGCCATATTTTGATCTAACCCCACTAGGGCTAACTGTTTCCCGGGAAAAGGAAATAAAGGAGAGCTTTCCTGCCCCTCCCCCTCCTCTCCCTTGCCCATCCTCACTCTGATCATGGCCATCTGTGAGCTGTTGTCAAAGAAGTACCAGATCTGGGGGCCTACTTCCTCCCAGGCTTTGACCAGCTTCCTAACACGTTCCAGCTCTTCAAAAGTTGAGTTGGCCTAAAACAAGAGAGAGAAAGAGAGACAGACAGAGAGACAGAGACAGAGACAGGGAGTGGGGCAAGAGAGAGACAGAGGGAGTGGGAGAGAGAGAGACTCTTAGCTGTATCCTGTTATCATAAACCCATAATGCTTAGGAAAGACATTTCATAGAAGTGTTTTTATTTTCCCAGTCCATTGACATTTCCCAGAACACTACCATTTCCCAGCCGCCGGATTGACAGAATCTAATTTATCAGTATCTCAGAGGAGCACATAATATTAATGATGGTATTGTCTCAGAACCTCATTAAAACTGCATTTGGATTCATAGTGAGCAAATACTCTTCCTCCCTTTTTCTGTTCCAGGAAGGTAGGATACAGAGAATTGTGAGCACTCCCTTAGGAATATAACTCAAGCAGTGGAAAAGAAGATTTCACTGTGGGCCGCTACAGAGAGGGAAGGCCCTGGCAGGGGCGCTGGAGTAAGCATTCCTATAATGGCTGTGGATGGGGGAGGAAACCCAAGAGTCCACTAAGCAAAAAAGAACGGGCAGAAGATGTTGCCAGAGGAGCATATTAAACACACACACACACACACACACACACACACACACACACTCTCTCTCTCTCTCTCTCTCTCTCTCTCTCTCTCTCTCTCACCCCACTCATTCTTCTGGGAGGTCTAAGCTATAAGGGACAAAATCAGCTACAGTCTTACATTTTTCAATATCCTTCGTGCTGCAGGGGCATCAGGAGTAAAGAGGATTTTTCCCATCAGCAAAGGCTTTGCCGCCCTCCAGGCTATTTTGGTTAAAGGGTTTGACTCCAAGCTCTGGATCAGTGCATTACAAAAGGGAGCTGCCGGGAGAGAAGGGACAGATTTTAAAGAAACTTCCTGTTGTTAAAACCAAACACAGTCATTAGGGTCCAAATCACATGTCTCACTGGGCTCCACGCTGGGGGATTTGAGGAGTAGCCTGAATCAGTAGGCTGTACCACACCAATAACAGGCTCATCATTAGGGACAAAATGCCTCAGCGCTCCTCAAGCGACAGAAGGAGGCTGAGACTCCTGCAAGGAGCAGAGGCTTTTCTCAGATTAGAGAGAGTGAAAGGCTAAGCGAGCCCCCTCCCCCACCCCATCTCAGCCTCAGCCATTTCCCTTCAGTTTGCTGCTTTCCTTTGTATGCAGCTTTCTCAAGGTCCAGCTCCTCCTCCTGTGTCTCTTATCATTTCAGTTTCTAACTCAAGGGTGACTCAGCTGCATTTCTTCCCTGTTACACTTGGTTTTATCCCGCAGGAGAAAAAAGTGTGAAGGATGATGTGTCCTTTGGAATGTTCAGTCCTCTACACACATTTTCATTGTATTATCTCCGCAAAAAAATGTTCCTCCGCCGTGTTGACTTGCCAGGGCTTTCTGACCTGAGCTTTGCTTGCAATTCAGGGTTGCCTCCTCATTGATCATGCTTTGTCTCTCTCTAGAACTTAACCTCAGTTCAATTACATCAGTGGGAAATGTCCCCCTCTGATCCTTTTCCAAGTGGGCCTCAGTGCTTTCGATGGCTCATAGCCAGATTTTTTAAAAAGTTTTATTAGCACCACTGTCCTTCTGCAGTGTAAAACTGCCTTTCTGCAAGAAGTGTCTTTGCTCACAGTCTCTCAGCATGACCAAGAGACAGTCAATTTCTGGACTGGTTTCACCTGAAAGTGTTAACCCACATCTTAACCAACACTGGAGGCCGGTGTGTACACACACTCAGAAAACTTACTTGTTCTTTTGTCATAGGAATAAATAGGATCTTTCCTTGTAGAGTCTATGCCCAGGAAGGCCTTATAGTTGTTGTCTTCATACCAGTTGAAGGAGAACACACGAGAGCCTCCTCCCTCTGGGTAGCCACACAGCAGATCAGACAGGATGCCCATCAGCTGGGTGAAGGTCTCCGGACCCCTGTTCTGCAGGAGGGGTCTAGCCACCCACAGCAAATCTTGAACACTTGGCCGATGGATGAACTAGGGTAAGAAAGGGCTTTGAGTTACCTTAAAGCAATCAGAATCAAGAGCTCCATATATATGTATGTGTATGTATAGATATACACACTGTATATACATACTATACATACATGTACACACATATACATGACTGTTTTATATATATAGCATATATATATGACTGTTACATGTAAAAGACCCTTTTCTTATCAATCTTTAACACAAGCATGAAAATACAAAACAAACAAAAATCCCCCAAACCTACTCCTGTCTAGTCAAGGGTGAGGAGAAAAAGATGGACCTAGAAGAAATCAAAGAGTGAATTCCAAAGCACCCCAGTATTGCCCCTGTCTTTAACTTGGGTTCTTTCAGAATGTGTCCTTAAAGAAATACAGAGATGTTTTCATTGTAAGCTGGTTTCTATGTTCTGTTATCTCATCGCCATGGGAATACTAGGAAGGAAAGTTACAATAAAATGACTGGGGAATGACCTTATTTTAGAATGACTCCTATATGTGGAAAATTATCTTCTTCTTAGATTGATTTTATCCAGTGTACTAAAATGTGTAGGGTGTGTGTGTGTGTGTGTTTTAAGATTGAAGCAAAGGGCCAGGGATATAGCTCAGTGGTTCTGGCCCCTGTCTTATAAGCGCAAGGGCCGGGGTTGATCCCCGGTAACCACATAACAATACTGGGCGTGGAGACTCACGCCAGCAGCAATCAGTACCACATACCACAGTGCCGGACGTGGTGGCTCACGCCTGTAATCCCAGCACTGGGAGGCAGAGGCAGGAGGATTGTGATGTGAGTTTCAGGCTGAGCTCAGGGCCAGTCTGAACTACAAAGCGAGACCCTGTCTCCAAAAACCTGAAAAAAAAAAAGATTCAAGCAAATATAAGACAGGTGAAGTCTGTATTCTTGGAGACCTTTCAGATTCTCTGCCAACTAAGGGGTTCCTGGTGGGCCTCCTTTATGGATGCAGTGGTGCTCACTGGCCTCATCTCTGAAGGCAGATCTGTGATGCTGAGAACTAGGTTGGGTGCTGCCAATGTCTGTGTTCCCATAAGGCCATTTGGCTTTGATTTAGGGGAAAAGCACAAAATAAAAACAATGCTGCTTTTATTTCCCAAGCGCACCTTATTACTCTTTCAAAGGCACTTGGGAATTTAAAAAACCATTAGGATTCAATCAGGTGAGACGGAAAACATTCTCCTGCTGCAGTAAGTGATGTTTACCTGTCAACCCTCTCTTTGTCCACATGCCAACACTCGCCCACTGAAACTGATGTTCACCACGGGCCATCCACACAGTGCGTCACGCCCATAATCACAGTCTGTGCTTCAATAATAAAGTCACAATCTCAAATTGCTTCAACAACAGTGAGTCTCATGACAGTCTTGGAAGGGGGACTATTCTTATTATGTTGCTTATTTAATCAAAGAACTCTGAGATGAAGGAGTTGTTCTAGGGTCAAATGGCTTAATATCAATTAATAAAACCTGCACCATCTGCTTCAACTGAGTTCACAAATGCTTAGAGTTGCTCTTTAGATAGGCCAGCAATCTTCTGGAACTCCCACACAAAACTGAACATGTTGATACATTTGGGGGAATTTTACATTCTCTATCAACTTCAACTCTATTATACTGATTTGAATTTTTTGAATTCTATGCAGAAAAGAACATTAGAGATTCCCAGTGGAACAGGTGGCATCAGTTCAAGGGCCCTTTGCTAATGCTCTGTACAGTGGTGTTCCTCCCTAGGCTGACTTTAAGTTTTATAAAAAGACCCAACTATGCAGTTTTCCACACTGGCTGAGCCCAAGTCAGCTGGGAACACTAAAGGAGGAAAGCAGAGGGGAAATTATGTTCACCTTGTGCTTCCCTTTTATAATTTTTATCACACTTGAAAAGAGCATTTCACGTCTCTCTTCCCTGTTGACTGTATGTTCTACAATGGCAGTACTATGTTTATTTGTCATATGTTGGTAGCACCAGTCAACTACTGAATGGAAGAATCAATTTCTGTATTGATTGTTGTGCAGTCAAATGTTAATGAAAATGTCCACCTAGTTTTGAAACAATAAAAAAAAGTCACTTATTGGGGCCAGGGATTGAGCTCAGTGGCTCCAGTGCCTGTCTTGCAAGCACAAGGGCTGGCCCGGTAACCACATAGTGGGCATGGAGACTCAAGCCCACCAGCAATCAGTACCACCTACCACAGTGCCAGGTGTGGTTGCTCACACCTGTAATCCCAGCATTCAGGAGGCAGAGGCAAGAGGATTGCTGTGAGTTTGAGGCTGAGCTCAGGGTCAGCCTGAACTACAAAGTGAGACCTTGTCTCAAAAAAAAAAAAAAAAAAAAAAGTCAAGGGAGAATAAAATAAATCAATGTAGGAATGCACTTACAATAGTGCCCATAGCATTATATTAGTGAAGCTATTATTATTCATGGAATATATTCACATGAATTTTTTTTTTTTAATTTTTGAGACACGGTCTCACTTTGTAGTTCAGGCCTGGCATTGTGGTATGTGGTACTGGGGATTGAACTCAGGACCTTGTGCCTGTGAAGCAGATGCCAGAACCACTGAGCTAAATCCCCAGCCCCATATTCACATGGATTTTAAGACCCTAAGAGAATCTTAGGGTACTGGAATTCAGTTCTCAGGCACAACTGAAAGTTCTCTGATGATTTGTCCCATACCAGGCAAACTGCGTATTTCCTGAGGAGTTTCTCCCTTGGTATAGAACCAGATGGAGGGTTCTTTTCTTATTGTTCTTGCCCATGAGCACAGGTCAAGTGGAGTGTGAGCAGGTATTGAAACTGCTCTATGAAAAGAGCAAAAGCCCTTCTCCTCGACTGGGTGCGAGTTACAGTGATTTGATGTGGTAAGTGCTGGGAAAATGGTACAAAGAACTGAAGAAATTAGTTACTAACATCCAGTCATTTACCTCTTGAATTCTTGGTGACATAGCAGATAATATTCTTCCCCAGGATCTCAGGTCGATACCTTGAGAACTGCCATCTAGGAGTGTGGGAAGCTGTAATAGATAGAAAAAAATTTTTTTTAAATATGTTATTATATATACATACCCAAGCACTACCTGATCTCCTGTAAGCTTGAAAACCACTCACTCCCTTGCGATCACAGGACTTTTTTCTGCAAGATTGCTTTCAGAAACAAAATGCTTTTATCTAATTGGGAGAAATCAAAGGCTCCTGTTCCAAGTCGTCCTGCTGAGCCAGTCAATCACAAATAGTTCTGCGGTGACATTAAATATGCCAAAGTGATTCCAATCGCTGGCTCAGGCGACACCAAACAAGACTCCTGCGGGAAGGAAAATAGAGCTCAGCTGCTGGAGTGTGGTGGGAGGCTACTGGGGGCGCCCATCTGTTCACCGCAGGGCTTTATGGACATTGCCAGGCTCTCCTCGGGTCCCTCAGTGTTTCCCTCCGGTCGGCGTCTCTTCCTCTGTTGAGCTCTGCTCTGCTCTCTCACCAAGATTCCACCGTGTGCCACCTTCCCCCTAAGGCTGCTGTCGGCAGGGGTCCCAGGCAGGAGCCCCCTGGCCAGTTCGTCAGTTGAGAGCAGCAGCTGATGACCACAGCCCAGGACAACCACGAACTGTTCATACGTTTTCTATCTTGCTGCAGAGTGTGGATGCCCTCCAATTTGTTGCCTCGGAGTCTCAGGGCCCGACGCGAACACCTTGTTTTCTGAAAACTAAGTTCGAATTTTGAAACTGACTGAGTCCCTGTTTTTCTGAGTCTTTTTGGAATGAGGACTAAGTTCACCAAGTTTGTAAGTTTTAAGACAGTGATTTTCAAAGTGAAGTGGGCACCTAGACTATTCGGGAAAGGAGTCGTAAGTGTTCATTTTAACAAGCTTGGCTTGTGATTTTCACCCTCACAAGCCTGAGCCTTTTCTTGGCAGTGTGGCTCTCCTGCCTGGTGGCTGGGCTGGTCCAGTTTGCAGCAAACTTGAGACACAGGTGGAGTCAGGCACTGACTGCCTGGGTGGCCCCTTTCTCTTTGTTGTAGGTGAAGAGGCCTTTAAATGTCTCCTGTAAATTTGGATATACTGGCTGGGGATTTAGCTCAGTGGTTCTAGCCCCTGCCTTGAAAGTGTGAGGTCTGGAGTTTGATTCCTGGCGAGTGTGCGTGCGCACACACACACATGCACACACACACAGAGGAATATACTCAGAAGACATTGGCATCTCAGGCTTAGACTTCTTTTTCTCTCTCTTTTTTCCCTTTCTTTCTCTTCTTCATCCCCCCTCCCCCTTTCTCCCTACTGTGTAATGAGCCCAGGGCCTTTGCAATAAGCTATATCCCCAGCCTTTGTATCTTTTCTAATTTTGAGATGATCTAAGCTTCCCATACTGGGCTCTAATGTGGCATCCTCCTGCATCAGTCTCCCAGAGTGCTAGGACCACAGGCGTGTCCCACCAGGCCCTGCCAGGCTTATTTACAAGCTGTAAAATGAGCGTTGTTATGAATGAAAAACACAAAGCAGTCAGGGGAAGGATTCTCCAGGTGAAGCAGCCACACCACTGAGAAGCGCCTTCCCGCCTTATCCTGCATCCTGGGCCAGGGCACCCATCTTGCCAGGACTGTTTTGTAAGTTTCCTGAAAATGCCTTCGAGGGATCTGGGGAAGGTACCTTCATTTCTCTTTTTTGTGGAGGAGGGCAGAGCAGGTAGAGAAGGAAGCAAGCAAGCAGCTCTGGGCCAAAGCAATGAGTGCCGCCAAGTCCTGTGGACTGTTAGAAATGAAAAGGGGCCCATAACACGTAGATGGGGTCAAGTGTGGTTTTTGATTCTGGTCTGGACAGAATGGCAGTGACAATGGGTAATGGCAGGGACTGGGTATCAGATGTTACTGAGGAATTACTATTAATTTTGTTGGGAGTGATCAAAACCAGTTAACCAGTTTTGTTAAAGGAAATTTTCTGAGAGATACTGAAGAAGCATGCAAGGGGGAGATGACGTGTTGTCTGTGATTTACTTCAAAAAAAACCTTTAGGGTCATGTGGAAATCAGTGTGGGGATTCCTCAAAATACTAGGATTTGAGGTCCTATTTGACCCTGCTATTTTCCTGCCAAGTATATACACAAAAGAATTAAAATTGTCATAACCACAGCAACATATGCACACTCATGTTTATAGTGGCACATATTGTAATAGCTTAATCTAGGAAACAGCCCAAATGCCCATCAACAGGAGACTGGATAAAGATGTGGTTTTTAAAAATAAAATGGAGGGCTGAGGATTTAGCTCAGTGGTTCCGGCACCTGTCTTGCAAGCACAGGGGCCCGGGTTCAATTCCCCAGTAACTACATACCATACCGGGCGTGAAGACTCACCCAAGCAGCAATCAGTACCACATACCACAGTGCCGGGCGTGGTGGCTCACGCCTGTAATCCCAGCACTCGGGAGGCAGAGGCAGGAGGATTGCTATGATGTGAGTTTGAGGCTGAGCTCAGGGCCAGCCTGAAGTACAAAAGCAAGACCCTGTCTCCAAAAAAAAAAAAATAAATAAATAAAATGGAGTGTTACTCAGCCATAAAGAATGATAAGTGTATAAGACGTTTATACTTCAATTAATCTGCCTTGAGGACATACTCATAAGTGAAATAAATAGGACACAGATGTTTAAATACTGTATTGTTTCTCTAGTATGAAAAACTGAAGGTGTAGATGAGGTCCAGGTACTGTGAAACAGGAGGAAAATGTTCAAAGGGAAAGGGGAAAGGGGGAGTATGGGAGAGCAAAGAAGAGAAGGAAAAAATTTGATGGTAAAAGAAAAAACCAGAAACAAGCTTATGTATATAGAGGATGGGGTTGTAGGGAGGGCAGAGGATGGGAAAAAATGAGAATGGAGATGTGTCGTGTACAGGTACAAATTCTCATTGTTGAATGTGGTCATAATGTATATGTAAAATATACAATAAGCTCAGTAAAGGGGGAAAACTTTAGAGAAGAAAGCTAAAGAACAGCTAAAGCAAGGACTAAGCCAAAAATATTTATTAACAGTTGAAGCTGGGCGATAGGTATATGGAAATCCAATATATTCATTCTACTTTTATCCTTATGTCTAGAGTAAATTGCTTGGTAATAAAAGATTTTTTCGCTCTAGAATTGTATGTTATATATTGTGAAATAGAAAATACTCAAAGTGTAAGAGGGTGAAGGGGGAAAAATAATGAGATTATAACAAAAAAGAAAGGCAACAAATTGTATGTATATAGGGGGTAGTAGGGTGGGTAGGGCTATGTGAAAAAATGAGAATTAAGTTGTGTCTTATACTGGTACAAATACCCATTGTGGAGTGCAATTATGATGTGTATATATAATGTACCAATAAAGATATCAATTTTAAAAAAGAAGATTTTTTCACACAGAAATAAATAAATGACTAAGTGAGTGAATACTAAGCAAGCACTTCCCCGTCATTTTTTCCTCCCCTCCTATGACTGCCGGTGTTCACCCCTTCTTCAGGGAGCTACTCAAAACATCTTCCTCCCGGTTGCTTGGCTCTGTCTCCTTTCTGGTGTCTCTTCTGCACTGTGACCTGAGTGACTTAACAGGTCTATCCAATCTTGCCACTTCTACTCAGAATCTATGGCTCCCTACCCTCTCAGGAGAGTCGGTTCCAGGGCTGGACACGCATGGCCTTCGCTGGCCACTCTCTGCCCTCCCCCTCCACACGGGGCCTCTGCCTCCCCTCACGTCAGACTCTTGCTCTCTCCTCGGCTCTGCTGTCCAGCTCGTTTCCGCTACTTGGCAAACTTCTCTTTCCCGGCTCATTCCTAACACAACTACCTATGTGACAGACAGCTGCCCCTGGGCAGTTTCAGATATTCCAATTTCTGTTCTTTGCTCACCCTTGCCCTGTTATGTCCTCTTGTTTATTTCTTCCTTGCAGTTGTCAACACCAATGATTATCTTTTTTGTTTACATATCATCTGTCTCCCTGGCTAGTCTCTGAGCTCTGTGTAGACAAGAACCACATCTATGTGGCAAACTCACAGTAGACACTCGAGTAATATTTGATAAATGAGTGGTTTATTCCCTTAGAACTGGGGATTATACCTTGAGCTGTTGCACTGAGTTGTCTCAAGCTTTTTTTATTTTTCATTTTGAAAAGGTCTTGTTAGCTCACTAAGTTGCTCAGACTGGGCTTGAATTTATAATCTGCTGCTTCTTAGAGTCCTGAAGTGATAGGTATAGGCCACTACAGCAGGCCAAACGTTCTTGTTATAAAACACGGGGCCAGGGATTTAGTTCAGTGGTTCCAACACCTGCCCTGTAAGTGTAAGGTCCCAGGTTCGATTCTCGGTAAACACATACAACAATACCAGACATGGAGACTCACGCCCACCAGCAATCAGTACCACACACCACAGTGTTGGGCATGGTGGCTCACGCCTGTAATCCCAACACTTGGGAGAAGGATTGCTGAGTTTGAGGCTGAGTTCTGGACCAGCCTAAACTCGAGACGCTGTCCCAAAAAACTAATAAATAAATAACACACAGATTGATTATAACTGTTTATATACCTGCTGCTTCTTGACATGCTCATAGCATGCTCATTAAGGGCAGTGCTTTTACATTTTTATTTTTCTATCACTTAAATCTCTCATCTGTTGCATTTTCTGTAGGAGTCCAGGAAATATTTGTGAATCGCAAGTCCCATGTTCTGGGGAACAGAATGAAGTGTCCTCAGTGAGCATTACTGTCATGAGTGACAGTCACAAGAGCTCTGCAACACAAGCCTGCGTTTAAGTTGCCCTTTTTAAAAAGAGTAAATAAATTTTAGCTTTTTCTCTTGAAGTCAAATTCCATTATATTGATGTCCCATTAGAAATGGATACAGTGAAGAAAGAGAAATAACTTTCTGGAAATTCATAATCAATTATAATAATTCAACTGAATCATTCAATATTATTCAAGTCATTCTGAATTGTATATGCGCACTTGGGCCTCCTTCCAATGTAAGTCATAAATACTTATTTACATAAAGTACAGGGTAAAGCTGTCTCTGCCATCTGCCTTTTCCTTCACCGAAAGGGAACCGCCATTACAATTTTGGTATGGATCACCAGGCCAAATGGTGCTTTTCCCAGAGCACCAAGCTTTCAAATTTTATCTCTTTCCCTGACTCACAAATCCAAGGACCTTCATATTTTTCAGTAAAACACAACAGTTTATGGACATGGATGGCAGAATATTCTGGTCACCTCTAAAGACCTAAGCTGCATTCTAAGAATGAGATCTCTAGCTGTCTCAATCTCAGCCCATTTCTGCTGCTATAATGAAATACAGTAAGTTGTGTGTAAACTGCAGACCTTTATTTCTAATGGTTCTAGAGGCTGAAGAGTCCAAGATCAAGGTGCTGACGGGTCTGGTACTTCATGAGAGCCCAAGACTTGTGCATCTGTGGTAGGACAGGCTAGTTAGCTTTGTGGGGGTCTCCTTTTTGGGGGACTAACCCCAACCTGGCCCTAATCATCTTCTAAAAGCTCCATCTCCTAACGCTGTCATCTTGGGGACTAGGATTTCAACATACAAATTCTTGAGGGACACGTTCAGAATATAAAAAGCACTTAACTTCTTTTTTCATCACCTTGTTGCCCAGAAAAATCTATGACCAAAGCCTAAGAAAGACCACAAGATAAAATACTCATCTATCCATTCCTTAACTATTACCTACCATGGACTGAGTGGACTCTGCCAGTGTGAGGCAAATGGATGCCTGTCTACCCAGTTTTGCTAAGGATGATTATTCTTACATCAACTCCATCTCCCAGCCTCCTTCATATCAGGAGGCAGATGACACAATTCGAATAGATAAGATACCCTGAGGTGGGATTTCTGGAAACGGTGTTCAGAGGAGAAACTTTTGCCTTCACCTTCCTCTGCCTGGAGCACGGATGGCGAGGTGCAGCAGACAGCTCAAGATCTCCAGATTACGAGCTGTTCGTGGGTTGAGCGAGGGAAATGAAGAAGGGCCAGGGTCCTCCAGGAAGCCTGCAGCGCCTTTATATAGTTCAAAGATAACTTAATATAGGCCTCTGCTTTTGGAGGGAAACAAAACCTACTGTTTCTCAAGATCTGTTATACACCTTTGCAATTTGTAAACGATATAGCTACACATTGGACAACCCCTGACTGACAGTCTGCTGTGCGTCATGTGTTGGGAGCACAGCAGGGAACAAAAGCAAGTCCTCCCTTCGGGGACTTTCCCTTCCAGAACATCATGATGTGTCTTCAGCCTTCCCATCACTGTTATTGGGAATGGATGTTCAAGATCCTTGTACAGGACAGAAGAATCTCTTCTGATTCTTGTTTCACCACATTTCTTGTGGGAGCACAGTCCATCTTTAAAGTGACTTCATGTTCTCACCTTCTACTCTCACCACCCTACCAAGATGCTTTAATTAGAATCCAGAATCCTCAGTTTCTTCCTGGTTTTTAAGAGTATTGGGTATTTCTTGTTTATGTCTTCTCAGACGTCTGCTTTTTTCAGTACTTTTGGTTATGCTCTTTTTTCTTATTGCCACCTGCAGCTCTGTTCTTGCCTGCTTTGCTCATCTTCTCTGAGCTCCTGTTGCTATTTTCCCTCTAAGAGCTGAGGTTCCCTGGGGACCTGCATTCCCCTCCTCTCTCATTAGTCTTACTCCCTTTGTCATTTAATCTGCTGCTTTTTTCTTTTGCTGATGATTCCAAATCTGCATCTCCAATCCAGACTTCTCCCAAAGCCTCAGCCTTATATATCCGATTGTCTGCTGGACCTTTGGACCCAACACATTTTACACTGGTCCTGTGATCTTCCATAGCCTCCTTCTGTTCTTATGTGCCCTTCAGCTGCTGGCATCACTTTCTTCTCGGGAGTTATTATTGGTACTTCTCCATTCCCTTGCCATTCTCAAAATCGCCAGCCTGGGGAGTGTAGGAACTGGTGAGAGGTCTGAGTGTGGAGTGGATGAGCCCTCAGACTGCAGAGAGGACAGACAGCCCCTGGAGGTGGAAACTAGAATCCAAACCAGAGTCCAAAGAAGCTGTGCAGAGAAAAATCACCAGATCCTACAGGATGGAAGAGGGCCCAGGAGCCCAGAGGCACAGAAACTAAGGAATTTTCACGCTCACATGTCAACAGAGGTTGGACGTCACGTAAATCAGTCAAGCTCCCAGAACTTTTATTTACTTCCTCTTCTCCTTGAGTTTGTTGTCTGTCTTCCTCACTTGATTGTAAGCTAGATTGTCCAGGACTGTGTTTCGCCTGAGTGGATATCTTTTCTCCTGAGGGCCTCCTTTACTGGGAGGGCAAGCTTTTGTCTCACGTATACCTCAACATGTTGGAAAGCACCAATGCTGTAGCTCTGTATATCTGCATATAGATGTACATTTGCTGGATCTTAATTTGATCTGAAATTATTTGGCTTGGAGTAATTCATTTTGTGAATAATCTTGTGTGATTTTTTTCAGCAGTGAGCATGAATAGTTTGGAATTTTATATTTTATAAACTCTAAATTTAACAATAAAGTTAACAATAAAGTTTAACAATAAAGTTAAACAACAATACCTTCCTTAAAAATGCAATTTATTATTTATTCATTTTAGTTTTGAAGACTTTTCTTTGTATTTTGGGGGCAAATTACTTCTACTCCTAGTTTCAGACAGTATTATAGGCTTCTGTAAAGCCTGTGGCTCTTGGGTACAGTGCTGAAGACTGCAGGGTCTATAGGTGAAAGCCGCCAACCTGCTCTGTCCTCTTTCATCCTCACCTGACCCTCTCCCCCAAGATCAGCTCGTCCCAAGCCTCTCCCTCTCCAGCAAGCCTTCTTCCCTTCCTCATTCTGCATTCCTTCCTTCCCTCCTTTGCTGCAGTTAGATTCCATTACAGTCTATTCTCTACACATTCATGTATCACTTTCATATTGGTCTGTTATTTTTAATAAATCTATCTTCCTACTATACTGTAAACTCATTATTTCTAAGGATATGCTTTATTATATGTTTCACCTGAGTGGATATCTTTTCTCCTGAGGGCCTTCTTTACAAGCTTTTGTCTCACGTATACTTCAACATGTTGGAAAGCACCAGTGCTGTAGCTCTGTATATCTGCATATAGATGTACATTTGCTGGATCTTAATTTGATCTGAAATTCTAACCACGCACATAATAGGTGCTCAATGCAAACGTATGAACAAATCAGGGAAATACAATCTGGTAGAAGGAGACAGAGTCTATTGAGATTTTAGGCTCTATGAGAGGTGACTCTAGCAGGCGTGATGGTGACTTACAGGGAAGCTACAGGTAGATCCAAGGACAAGGAAAGCGACACATGAACTCATGTTCTTAAGGAGACTCAAGACAGTGTGTGCGAACAGAATGAGGAGAGCCAGGAATTCTAGGTGGAGAGGAATGTGAAGATATCCAGCGAGATACTGAGAATGGAGAGATGGCTAGATAAGTGCAAGTCTAGGAATTTGGGGAGAGAAAGCAGGGGACACAACCCGAGGTACGTTTCTGTCTCTGGCTATTTTCTTTTTTTTTGGTCTTGCTTGTAATCTAATGATATCCATTAATTAAAATTTAAGCATGTTCCGGACAGGCCGGTTGCAGTTCCCTTCTCAGTTCTTGCCTGCGGGGATGGTAAGTAATGAAGGCCTGAAAGCTTGTTACTGAGACACCACTTCCACCTCAGAGCCAGGCCTGGCTCCCGGGAGACTTTCAATCATCTCTTCACAAGTTATCTGACTGATGGTTCAATACATTATATGATAGCTTTGTCAGGGCTCTCTTCTTCCTTTCATTCCCTCCCTACTATCTATTCAAATCACAGGAACTGTTCCTGTCAGAAGAACCGGAAGATGCTGTAAATTTATTTGAATGGAAATGTGGAAACATTTCTGGAAAAAAGGGTTACAGACAAAAATAGCAAAGTATTCACACACACACACACACACACACACACACACACACACACACCCTACACTTTACTATACTAACAGTTCTCTTAATTTCTCAACAATCGGCACTTCTAGTGCTGCCAATCCAAGATTAAAGTGACTAGATCTTTCCAGGATATATAAACAGGGTTGGGAAAGAGATACTTCTCCATTGATTTTGGTTGATCTGAGCAATCTCTGGGGCTTGATCCTATATTTATGAAATGATACAAGACCCTTGTAGGTGACAAGAAGATTTTTGTCCCAAGAGGTCTTTGTTTGGCTTCTTAGGAATATGAATAGGTGTCTTCTTTGAGTTTGTGTATTATTTTATGCTTATGCAGAATACAGTATATCAGCTCCTAAAAAGTTTGATAGTGTTAGCTAATGTTCTGGAGCCAGTGAGTTAATCAAATGGATGCTGCCTTGTTAGCATATGAAAGGAATGTACTATGAATCGACTTCTTTTGTTTGTTTACTGTCTGTGATTCAAAGAAGACAATCTGAAAAGTAATTCTAAGTGGAGGATATTCCTGGCACAAGGTTAATTAGCTAGCATCACTTTAACAGCACTTCTATATGGATGACTTGATCTCCAAAAGGTTTAGGAGCAAAGGGTGGGTGGCTATTTTGAAAGCACCCGGACCAGAGAGGGGAGGCACGAAGGGGTGAAAAGAGAGCTTTGGTTTGCTGGGTTCAGCCCTGGGCTTTGCTACCGGAAGCCCAGATTTATCCGGGAGGGAAGTTGTTGCTGGGCAACAGGGAGACTGAGGGTTTGAAGGATGTTTGTTGCAACCTGACAGTTGTTAAGCATCACATGAAAAGAAAGGAAACTGCTTTAGCGGTGAGGGGGCAACCAGGAGGGTGGCCCTGAGTGCTAGGAAATGTGTCATGACTGGAGAATTCAGACTCAGTCACCGGGAGGGGTGGGGGCACACACCAAACCATCTCTATCTGCAGAGGTCAGAGAGACACGCTGTCTCCTGGCAGTGGCCAGAATAGCGTCTCAACCAAAGTGTATGTGAACAGACAAACTAGGGAAATCTCTGGCTCAATAGAAAATGGGCCTTTTTCTCTTCGTGGTGACTTTTGTCATGGTATCTGTGGCTGATGTAAAGCAAAACTGAGCTTAGAATCTAGAAGCAATCAAAGGTCACTCAGTGAGGCAGACCTCCCCTATTCTGAGGGCTGTGAAGAAGGAGCAGGACCTGCAACGTGGGTTTGTTCTTGCTTTGGGAAGAACAAATTATATCCGGTTTCAGAGTCTTTTTCCATTTCTTCTTTAATGCAAATTTCACATCAAACCCTAGAGACATATGGCACAGGTCAACAACTGTGTCAGCTTTACAGATAGGAAGAAGACCCCTTCAGGGGCACAAGTTAGGTGCCAGCTCAGAGCCTTGGGGTGCTGGGGGTCCCCTCCTTCTGCTCAGGACTCTGGTCCTCTCGTGGGGACCTTGAGCACCAGGTGAGGGGTGCTGATGACTTTATACAGACAGTTATGAAGGAATTTGTGACTACAGTGAAGCTTTCAGGAAAGGAGATATTAATGGTAGGTGGGAACGAAATTTTATTGCAGAAGCTCTTAAGCTGAGCTCTGGTTTCAGCAGCTCCAGGAACTCCCTCTCCCTATGTACCTGTGGGAATTTCTTAGGGAAAAAATTGAGAGCTGGTTTCAGATTCTCAGCGTGATCCTAATCCATAAAAGGATCAACAGCTCAATTCTGTAGAGATGAGAAGTATGAGAAACCACAATCTTTGTTAAAAACAATTTTTATGGGAGAGAAGCTGACGCCTAACCTATCAGTGCTCCCATTGTAGGTACTCAGTGTGTATTTACTCAATAAAGGTCAGTGTCTTGGGAACCATCATCCTGAATAGCAGCCTTCCCAACGTCCTCTTCTAGGTCACCTGAGTTTCAATCTCCCAGTAACTCTTCTCTTTAAATTTATAAAATCAGCAGCCCTGAGTCTATTGCATTCAAAGCTTGGATCCTGAGACAAACTAATTGGGCACATGGAATCTAGTAGACCTGATGTACATTTAGTGTACACTAAGGTGCCTCTTCTCTATTTTCTTTGTATTTCTTCTTTATGGAAGATGTATTCATGGAAATGTATTCATGCATGGGAAAATTTTGATTGCATAGGCACAGATGTTTGTAGATGTAGGCAGCAATACACACCAATGCTATAAATCAAAGACACTCGCAGTGGCTTCATAATATTTCAGAAAACCTATTTTCTGGCTCAGTTTTCTTTCTGCCCAATGGCCCTGCTGGACCTCAGGCATGCTGGCACTCAGGCTTTCCCCTTTTCCTCACCTCCCCAAGGTCTCTCCCACAGAGGTAGGAGAAAGTTGATCATGAAATTGAGTCAATAAGGAGGCCTCACTATAAAATTCTAGAGTCCCGGGGCTTCCCCAGGCAGCAGTATCCATCCCCAAACTGAAATGCGTAGTTGAGATTTAACAAGCTCCAGCAATGGCCCTGGAGAGCAGAGAGTGGCCGGCCTCCCCGGCAGTGGGCAGGCTGTCCCTGTCTCTTCCTGATGATTCAGGGATTCATGGAGCGGAGCCAGCAACAAAGGAGCCTGGGGACAGGAGCGAGCAGTCATAAGCCCGAGTGGTGCTCCTTCTTCTCTGGAACTCCGGGTTCAGACAGCCCATAGTCACGGGACAGGAGTACGACGACGAAGTCAGAAAGGGAGAAACCACAGCAGGGCAGCGCTTGAGGGACCGGAACGAAAGCTGAATCGCGCCACGCTGGGAGCGGCTGCAAGAGGGAAACAGAGCCAGAGGCCAGATTTCCTCCAGCAGCAGCCACGGGGAAGGGGGAAAGGAGGGAAACTCAATTTCCCAGCAGTATGGCAGGTCTTGGCAACCGCCTCAGTTCCCCTGCCGAACTTCCACAAATAAACATTCATAGCAGAAGGGACAGATTTGCTTCTCAGCAAGATTTCAAAGCTGTGCACTAGAACTGGAGAGAAAACAGGAAGGATGGGGGAGGAGGAGGGAATGCGCGCCTGGAGCCAAATCAGATGGGAACCCTCCCAGTCCCTCACCTGAAACTGATGACACTGATGCACCATTTTTTTTTTTTTTTTATGAGGCCCGAATATTGCAGGTGCTGCGGGCAGTAATGATACCCTGGGCCCAGCTCTTATATTCTGGGTTTCAAGCTGGGGGCGTTAAGCCTGAAAAGGTCCTAGCTCCTTCAAGCTATCTCAGCATAGGTGAAACTGAGAGGCTGTGTTCTGCTTTCTCGTACAGCACATCTAGGTCACCGAGTCGGATATGTGCGTGTTTGTGTGAGTGCGCATGCGCGGACGTGAGTGGTACAGGAGTGTCTGAAGAGCTGAGTAGGTGGACCAGCCCATCAGTCCAGCGTTTGGATATTGGAGGATGACAACACTCCCTTCTGACCCCTATGGGACTGGGGAAAATACAGCTGGTCCCAGTGGGTGCGAGCCCCCTTCTGGTTCTCTGGGCCCCACTAGTTCTAGGTCTCCAGGGTTGTACCCCACCCTGCCCCATTCCTACCCCTCACCCAGGGCAGGAAGGTGCTGTCACAGTGCTCTACTGAGATTTCCTCCTCTCTCTTTGTTAATGAGAACTGACTTGGCATTTAATAAAATTGTATTTATATACTGACTACGTGCACACAGAAACAGTCCAGAGCAGAGGCCCGGCCCTCCCGCTGGGTGAAGCATGGCTGCGAGCCAACCAGCTGCAATAACAGCCTGACCTAGAGGCTGGCCTCGGGAGCATGTTCCTAAAAACACAAGCAGGATGGGTACAGCAGCAATAAAAGTAAAATCCCATATAATGCCTGCAATTTCTTTTAAATTATGTATCAGTAGTTTAAAAAAAGTTTAGCTGCTCTAGCCGTTTGCTCAATGGAAAAGCGCATTTCAAGGGCACCAGTGGGCTCTATGGGCCTGTGCAGCGTGTTCTGGTCAGGTCTTCCCTCACAGAAGGGAAGCTGGGGCAAGAGGCTGGCATGTAGCGCAGTCCTGGAGGCCCGGGTCTGACTTCTGCCTGGGGTTCCTTTCTAGGCAAAATCCAGTCCACTCAGGATCTGCAGCTCTGTGGCTAGTTCAGGTCACAGGAGGGGAGAAGCATTGCTACAGCACCCTGGTCTTAGGGCAACCAGAGGGGCGCTTTGAGGCTTCAGAGGCATCTGGGATCCACACTGCTGTGCTTATAAATCAAACTCCTATGCTCTAGGTCACTGATTCTCAACTCTGGCAGGACTTTGGATTATCTAAGAAGCGCAAAGAAATACTAAAGGGCAGGCTGTGCCCTGTATCAGCTGACTCCGAACCTCAGGGGGTGAGGGCTGCGCATGCGCAGTTTTAAAGTTCTGCAGGCAACTCAGTCAGCCTAGGACTGCTGTGCTGCAGAACCAATGTTTCTGGTGTTGGTCTCTCCGAGCTCTACTGTTGCGACATGCTTCTTTGCATGTCCTTGAGCTCACTGTGGAGGCTTGGCCTCCCTGTAGTACCTGCTGCAGGTGTGAGCACAGGGACACTCCTACGGAGGGGGTGAGCCAGCACCCAGGACCTAGCTGAGGTCAGTGAGGGCACCTGGCCAATAAGCCCCTGGTTTCGGAGTTGAGTTCTTGCCAAGACAGCATGTCAGGGCAGAAGGAAAGACTTTCTGGTCTTTCTTGTCTGAGAAGTTAAGATATGAATCCAGTGGCCTGAGGTGGGAGTCTGTCATAGTTTGGATTCTGAGTGTTAAAGATGGCCTGCTCCAGCTTGGTGCTATTGGGGATAATGGAACCTTCAAGAGGCAGGGCCTGGGGGAGGACTTTAGATTACGAGAGACAGGCCTCTAAAGGGGAGTGTAGGCCCCAGCCTTGGCCTTTCACTCTCTTGCTTACTAGCCATGCAGTGAGTGGTTCTGTCTCATCCTGTGTTCCTACCTTGCGTGGTTGCTTCACTCTGGCCCCCAAAATAATGGGGCCAATTGATATTAAACTGGAACTTCCAAGACTCTGAGCCTTCTTTATAAATTGGCTGTCTTGGGTGTTTGGAACAGAGATCGAAAGCTGACTAACACAGGTCACTAATGGGAAGTTTTGCATTCCTTATCCTGCTATACTCAGGACTCTCCTCCCAGAACTGACAGTAAAGACCCAGGAGAAAAAAACCATATCAGTGGTCAAGATACATGCAGAAGGGAAGCCTGGATCTGTTCCCATTTTAATGACAAGAAAATCACACAGTTGTTGGCTTAGGCAGTCCAGATGCTGCTCACTTGGGGCCTGTCATTCTGCTCTAGAGAAGCAGGGGTCCCGGGGCTTTGCGGCATAACCCTGGGGTTCTGGCTGGGTCGGGGCAGAGCTGCCCACAATAAAGCATGTTTGTCATCTTACTCTTTGTTGGACTCTGAAACAAACCAAAGAATGTGTCTAAATTTGGGCTTCTTCTAAAACTTTCGACAGAAATTTTTGGACCACATGCCTTCTTATTTTCTCCATAGTATGAGAAGTCTTGAATGCTTTTCTGGGGTCTTAGACTTTGAGCGGTGGTGGCACCACAGGTCCTGGCCCCTCTCACCCACACTGCAGACCAACCTGGATGAGCTGGGAACATCGGAAAGCAACTTCCAAGGGAAAGTCACAGTTTGAAAGGAATTCAGGGCGAACTCTTGCAGGAGCTATGGGGTCTTGTTTTGCTCCATTTTTTAAAAAGACAAGCTGACAATGGGTTTTCTGGGATTTGAGAGAATACCATAGCAAGGCAAAATATACATTTCTAAATTAATTCTTAGCGACTGACATTCCTCCACTACAGTTCCAGAAATTAAAATGTAGAAAAAGGAAAAACATAATTTGGTGCTAGAAATAATAGGTATAGTATATCACCTTCTTTGCAGGACTCTGAGTATTGCAGAAAGCATGGCCAGGGTGACCTCTATCCTAATCTCCTAGGGCAGGAGGGCAGGCCTCCTGCACCAGGCTCAGAGGTAGTGATTCAGGACTTCCCTCTCTGATGATTTTCATGCACCCTGCAGGTTGACAGCCCCTGCACAATACCTCCTTTATGTAATCCTCTCATTTTATTCTTCTGGCAAAACAAGCAATATCACATATAAGAATTCTGTCTGGGATGTGGTTCTCAAACAGTTTGCAGCATTTCCAAGTTTTTGAGACTATGACATTCTTTTTTTTTTCATTAGAAATAATAACTTTTGAGGTCAAGACCAGGAAGAAGCATAAAACACCTACATTTTCTGAAATTGATTAAAGACTTTGCGTATCATTTTTTGTTTTCCTACCACTGTATATAAATATTATGTTATATTGACGAATAATAGGGCCAGGAAGGGTTTTGCTTACAATCACTAATCAAGACCATGAGAGGCCAAGAG
Source organism: Petromus typicus (assembly GCA_004026965.1). Lineage (NCBI taxonomy): Eukaryota > Metazoa > Chordata > Mammalia > Rodentia > Petromuridae > Petromus > Petromus typicus. Next base: position 16,640 of record PVIR01009269.1, on the reverse strand, counting down.
TCAAACCAAGCCCCTTTGTTCCTTGACCACACACTGCTCGAGGTTGTACAGGGCACTCACCCCATGTTTGGAGTGAATACAATCCTGCCACAAGTGCACACCTAATTAGTGGTGACCCCAATAGTGATTACTGGGTCCTGGACCACTGTTCGCAAAGTACTCTTGGTCAAGATGTCTTGGGCCTTTGCAAAGCAGAGCTTCCTCAACGCTTGTCCTGAACAGCAGGCTCACACCCTCCCCTATGGCAGTTGACGAGTCCCTGATGACCCACCTGCCCCAAACATTGCTTCAAATCTTTTCCTTACCATGCGGAAGAGCTTGAAGAAGTCCACGTTGGCATACAGAGTGTCTTCCATCCACTGCAGGGTGACCTGGGAGAGGGAGCACAGGGCTTCCCGCACGGTACGCGCCCCGCGTCGCTGACTGAAAATGATGAATCGTTCCAAAAGAGCCTCGTTGCAGGCGATGTCCTTCAGCGCCAGGTCTGGGACGCCATGAGCAAACTGCAAGGAGGAAAAGCCACACTCAAACCGTCTTTGTGTTAAGGGACAATAATGCCCCCCCCCAAGGTGCCTACATCTTAACCTTCAGGACCTATGAACACAGTCCAGTCCTTGGTGAGAGGAATTCAGATCATAGAGGGATTAAGGGCGTTAATTAATTTGGGGTGGGCCCAGTGTCATCCCAGGGATCCTTGCAATGTGGAAGAAAGAGGCAGAAGAGAGAGAATGTGATGTGGGAGAGGCAGACAGGACACCGCTGGCCTTGTAAACGGAAGGAGACCACTGCCAACGGCCACTGGACGGTCTTTCTAAAGGTAGAAAAGTCAAGAAAATAGATTTTCCCTTAACCAGAGGAGGGTGGCTCTGTTGACACCTTCACTTGCAGACTTCCACCATCCAGAATCTCAAAATAACACATATGTGTTATATGAAGCAACTATGTTTGTGGTGATGTGTTACAGCGGCAGTAGGGAATGCAGACTCCCCCCAGCTCATTTTGTCAGAGAGCCTCCGGCATTCGAGTGACCTCCTTCTTTGAGCATGACGCTTCGGTGGAGTCAAGGCCTTCTCCCCGAGGCTGACGGGGAGGAATAAAGAAAGCACAGTTGTAATGCTGACAAACGACCAGCCTCTGCCCTTTGTTCTCACCAGATTCAGCATGTAGCAGTGCCAGTGGTCTGGTTAAATCTGAATTTCACATAAACAATTGTTTAGTACAAGTGTTTTCCAAGTAGAGACTAAAGGTGACACAATTATGCTGACAAATCATTTGTCTGAAATTCAGATTTAACTAGGCATTGTGCATTTTACCTATAACCCTACGGGCTGGATGTAGGGGACTCGAGGACAGTGACTCTGGTGCTCCATGCCTGTGATGACTTCTAGGGGCTACAGTGTCAGAGAAGGGTATCAATCTTGGTCAGGGGTCCTTGGCTGCCTGGCATAGTAGCCAGCCTCCTCATATTCCAGACTTCCTGTAGTGGATAAAATTCTTTACCCATGAAAAAGACCTCTTTCTTTCTTTCTTTCTTTCTTTCTTTCTTTCTTTCTTTCTTTTTTTTTTTTTTTTTTTTTTTTTTTTTTGATACAGGGTCTCGCTTTGTGAGCTCAGTCTTGAACTCACAGCAGTCCTCCTGCCTCTGCCTCCTGAGTGCTGGGATTACAAACATGAGCCACCACACCTGGCACTGTGGTATGTGGTACTGATTACTGAAGGGTGTGAGTCTCCACGTCTGGCATTATTGTACGTGGTTACTGGAGATCAAACCTGGGCCCTTGTGCTTGCAAGGCAGGCACTGAAATCACTGAGCTAAATCTCCGTCGTCACCCCCCCCCCACACACACACACCATGAAAAAGTTTGAGATTATCTGGGCACTGCAGCCTTTGAGTGCATTCCAAATATATAGGTGTCTGCTTGGGGATGGGCAGGCCTAGGCTCTGCCACCCCTGCATGGAGACTATTCAGACTACACTGCAAGCCTGATCCCTATGTCGCAGCTAGCGGTAGCTCAGCTACAGCGTCTCCAGTGTCAGGACCCTGTACCTGGGCATGTGATCTCACAAAGTCTCTGTTTTTCCCACACCTCACTTCTTATCCTGAGGCAGCCCCCATCTCTAATCCCAGTCTGGAACATTCTGAGGTGGAAAAAAAAAATCAATAAGCTCATTTTGTCCAAGCCTCTTATACTCCAGAGGACAGAAGAGGTGGAGGAGGGGTCACCTGAGAAACTGCCATAGCTGGTGTGGGACACCCCTCAGAGGTTCCCCACACTCTCCAGGCCCGTTCACCGACTTCTCTGTCTGGGGTCCTACAGAGGGAGGGGGAAACAGAGGCAAACAGCTAGGGAAAGCAGTTTGCACTTACTGAGTGTTTACTACGTGTCAAGTACCATTGTAAATACTCATATAGTTCATCCTTTTAATCCCCACAACCACCAAATAGCACTATTTCCACTTACTGAAAAGCAAGCAGGCATGGAGTGGCTCATAAATCTGCCTGAGGTCACACTCCGAAGAGCGTGGTCTTGTTGAGCTCAGAACCCAGAGCTCAACTGCTCTCTGTTCATTCTTTGGTGAGGAGGGGAGAGGGAATAGGTGGGACCAAGAAAGGAGGTTTATGAAGATTGTTACTGAGGAGGCAGGATGCGATCTTGGCCTTGAAGCGTGTGTGGGTGATGAGCCAGAAGCTGGATCCTCTGGTAATTCCCTACGTGGAATGAGGGTGACGAGGCTGCTCTGGAGTTGTGCTCAGAGACCAGGCAGAAAGGGCCAAGAGAGCTCTGTTTCGGATGGTAAAGAACACAAATTAATTCCCTGTCCATGAGGAGGTGTGGCTGTGTCGCCGCAAGTGACCACAGGGCACAAGAGAGAGCGGACAATGCCACTGTGGCCAGATGGAGGCTGAGCTGGAAACTGGGATCTAGAAGACGGGATGAAGGCCAGGCAGGCCCAGAAGGTGCAGGGGTTAGGCCAGTGTGAGTGACCTCCCTGTGTTTCTAGTACTAAAAGCCCACACACCCGGGAGCCTGGCCTCATCTGGGGTGGGCCTGAAAACTCATCCCTCACAAGTGCCCAGGTGATGCCGGCGTGGCTGGTCTCCAGACTTTGAGAACCACTGGCACAAAGTAAAAAATGTAAGACTGGTGATGAGAAGCCCTGGATCCCACTCTGGTTATGACAATTTCTTGCTGTATCTCTGTGCAAATCATGCCATCACTAAATGACTCAGTTTCTCCATCTGTGTGACTCCCTCTCAGGATTACTATGAGGGACAAAGGAGCTGACAGATGTGAGTGTTGTGTGCTCGTGGTAAAGTGTCTCAGTGTAAATATGCAAAGTCATTAAAATGGTTGAAATAGATGTGGGGAAGTATAGGTTAGAAATGTTCCAGGAATATAGAAGAAAGGGTATACCTGGCTCCAAAAAGAAGGTGAGCCAATAAAGAGGACGCTGGCTCCTCTCTGGTTGTCATTAGACTTGGGAACCTCAGGAAGTGACCTTAGCATCCAGAGACACACTTTGGTTCTTGGCATTAGCCTAGGACAAGGCCAGAGCGAGTTGTCGGCCGGAGCTGTCCCGCAGTTATCTCTGCTCAAATCACCCCTCGGAGAGTCCCTACTGCACACCTCTCCTGTCCCCACCAACAGTTCCTGACAACCAGGAAGCACTCGAGCCGCCCTCACCGGAATGTGAGCTCCCTGAGCCAGAGTTGCCACCAGATTTGTTCACACTCTTTTAGTATCTGCCACCAACTGTCTCTGCATATTTGACTTGTAAATGAGTAGCGCTGGATTTCCTCAGCCCCAACGAGGAGCTTCAATGTATCACTCAGCCTCCTTCCAGTCACGAAACTTGTGCTTCAACGTGCTTTGATGGGAAAGTCAGTCTCAATAACCCCCAGGTACTTCCCTAAAGTAACTGGGCATGATTCATGGATTCTTACTATGAGAATATGAAGAAGAAAGAGAAGCCAAGGTTCCCATTTCCTTTTTCAAGTTCTGTGCTTATCCCAACCCTCCGGGGACCACCGACCAGTGACGTCCACCCACCTGCTCCACGCGGACTTGGGAAGTGACCAGCAGGTGGGCCACCGAGTTGGAGAGGCCAATGTTTTTCATGAGAAATAATGTCAGTGTCTCTTCATTTTTTAGGATACTCTGAATTTGTATTCCTCTTCCTGTGATGAATGAGAAGAAAAAAGGGGTGGAAGGAGAGGTGGGTTTAAAAAAAACGAAACAGCCAGAATTGACTGGAAACATTTTCAACTTGATCTCCACCATGGGAAGCTCTGCTGAGACTCTGTTCCTGGCTCTCCGGGAGCATCTGGAGATCAGGGCTGCAGCTGGCACCAGCACAGCCACAGCCCTTGCAGCTAGGGGAGGCGCAGAGGGTGGGAAGTTAGCTGAGGGCAGATGAGACGTCCTATGCTCTTCGGGACTGGTCCAGAATAGGTTCCTTCAAGAGAGTCTGGGCACAGAGCTGCACAGGGTGGAGTTGTGCCCTGGGAATACTTGTCACAACGGGAGTAGTGCTGGTGAGTGGAGGCCGGAGAGGCTGCTAAACACTCCACAAGGCACAGGACAACTCCACTTCCCCAAACAAGGAATTATCTGGCCCCCAAATGCCCATGGTACTGGCATAGCACTAGAGGAAGTACATGATCTGTCCATATCTCAGCTGTCACAGGGTCGGGGGACCTTTCTGGATTTTCTGTCCTCTTAGCTCAGGTTTCAAGCTCAGGACACTGGGATGGACGAGAACAGAGGAGGCCACTGAGGGCAAGAACAGGTGCAAATGGAGAAAGCAGAGCTGGGCTCATTGCCTGAGCTTGTCCTGGTCATCTTCAGTCACATTCTCTACAACTTCACTCAAAACCTGCTGGGAGCTTGGTGTGATCACACATGCCTGTAATTCCAGGCCTCCAGGAGGCTGCGGTAGAAGGATCTCAAGTTTGAACCCATTCTAAGCAACTTAGTGAAATCAAGTCTCAAAATAAATATTTTTTTCCTAGTTTGTAGCTCAGTGTGAAGGCCCTGAGTTCAATCCCCAGTACTGCCACACAAAACAAAATACCCCAAAGTCAACAACAGCAAAAGAAAGTCCTGCTGGAGACAGAAATTCCTCTATAAGGAGACATCAAGGACACCTGACAGTTAAGGTGGCCACGGGCCAGGGATCGAGCCTGTCTCTGTGACCACACTCTGCGTATCTACCTCACAGAAGTGTTAAGGTGTAGCCAGGAAAAGAAATGTGAAATGCTTAGATTCCAAGTCTGAAAGCAGCTACTGCTCAATAAATGTTTGTTCTGATGGCACTAGTGTTATTCCCATTCTGCCCAGGGGATTTCAGGGGTGCCCAGCCTCAACCCCCCCCCCCACTCCACCTTAAGCTGGCCACTGCTGCAGTGCAGGAGAGGAGCTCTCCGGCCCCAGTGAAGCTGAAGTCAGACCTCTGGGCTATGTGAAATGCCTGCTCCCCACTCCAACATCCCCGGAGCCTGGTTAGCTGCTGGGGACTAGTTCTTCACTTCATGCCCTGCTCCTTCCTGGCGAATCATCCTCTCCACTGTCTTTCTCTCCAAAGCAGCCAGGAAGGCCTCCCACCCACACCTGCCAGCTTCCTTTCCATTTTTAGGTCGTGATTCCCTGTGCAGCACCTTATCCAGAGCAACAATGCTGACAACTTCCTCTTGGTGGGTATGGGTCTATCCTGCAAGGCTGCGCACCAGCCGGGGCACAGGCAACTAGTGTAGACGCTCTTCTAGCCGTAGATCGTGTGCCTGAGAGTTGTGCCATTAGTAGCCAATTGCTCTTTGCACGGAAGTCAGAGGCTTTGGGAGACCTGGCCACATTGCTTCTAGCGAGTAGGGGCTGAGGGAGGCCTGCTGTATTTTACCCTCTCGTTTTCAAGAGCAAAAATCTTGCTCACTTCCAAGCTTGGCTCCCACTGCTTTCCTCTCCCTGCTGGAGCACTAGTTCAATCCCCCTTCTCCCAGTTACGCCTTACATACGCTTCTTCCAGCATGCCCAGGATGCACACCCACACAGACACACAGATACACACATAGATATATACAAACACACAGACACAGACAGACACACAGAGACACACACACGGAGAGACATACAGAGACAGACGCACACAGACACACATACATACAGACACACACACATACACATAAGACACACACAGACAGACACACACACAGAAACACACACACAGACACACACAGATACATACAAGCACACAGACACAGACAGACACACACAGACACACACAGAGACACAAAGACAGATGCACACAGACACACATACATACAGACACACACACATACACATAAGACACACACAGACAGACACACACACAGAAACACACACACAGACACACACACAGATACATACAAGCACACAGACACAGACAGACACAGAGACACAAAGACAGACGCACACAGACACACATATATACAAACATACAGAGACACACAGATACACACACACAGACACACACACAGATATACACAGACACACACACAGATACACACAGACACACACAGATACACACACACAGACACACACACAGACATACACAGACACACACAGACATGCACACAGACACGTCTTTTGAAAGCTAGGGGCTACTGATCCTGCTCTTGCCCTACTCCTCATCCAGCCTAACCGTGTTAGACCCTCAGAGGTCACCCCTCGAGACCCAGCATCAGGGCTGGACCTCAGATCATGCCCCCGTGCTGAATGACTGAGGTACTCTCTAGGTACCTTTGGTCCTAACCTGAGAGCTGGACCCCTTTCGGGTGTTTATCTCATGGTTATTCTTTAACACACTCAGCTGACCTTACGTACAAACACCTAGCAGGGTGAAGGGGCCACAGGGGGACAGGGAGCTGTTCTGCCCCGGCATCTGCAGTGTACCACCAAGGTGACTGGACTGTGGCCTGGGGCGAAGGGCAGGAACGGGGTGGGGGTGGGGGTGGGGCCCTTGCCAGGGGAGCTTCAGGTCTGAAGCAGAAGAGGCAGCAGTGACACCAGACAGTCTCTGCGTTAGATTCCTGAGGGAGAAATGTGAACCGGGGGCCTGAGGACAGAAAAGCACATTTTGTGTGAAATGTGGTTCTTCTTGTTCTCCTTCCTGGGAAGGTTAGAGGCTGAGGGTGGGAGCCGGGAACTTAGTGTGGAGGCTGGGTCTTAGGAAGGGGGGTTAAGGTGACTGAGAGACCACGGAGAGGGCTGGGGTGAGAGCGGAGGGGGCTCCTGTCTGGTCTTTCACCATGAATCCTCCCCTGCTGAGAATGCAGCTCTACAGGTTTGATGCACAGGAAAAGGCTGCCTAGGCCACGCATTGAATACTTTCCCAGGTACCTGGGATCGACTGGCAGAAGCGCACATAGGCCCTGGCCGCCCCGAGCTTCCAAAGCTCAGCTCCTGGCTATGCCTCCTAGGTAACCCTGCAGTCTGCAGATAGTCTGAGGGCCGACAGTGGACACGGCATCCTTGTCTCGAGGGTGGACCCTTGTCCCTCACATGCCACCAGGGCTGGGATTTTGCATTCTCTGTCCCCAGCCTGGGAGGAGGCTCCTTGGACTTCACGGTCCCAGTGTCCCCAGAGCTGCTGTCCCGTAGAGAACTCTCCTCACAGCCTGGAGCTCTGGTGAAAGAGCCAGGCATAAGCCAATGCAATTAGTCTTGCTTTTGGATTAGGCAACAGTGATTTTGTTTCTCATTTAGACACTGTACAAACCACAGAGAAATTGTGGTTTGGAATTACTTCCCTTACACTTCCTCTAGCATGTAACTCAGTTTGATGATCAGATACTTAAATGAACAGTCCTCCCCATCATAGCTCCTGCCAGATGGAGGGGAAATACTTTAGGAGCTGGGTGCCCATCTCCAGTCCCTCCGCCTTTTAACCTCGGAAAGGACACCCTGAATGGTGGACCACTCCTCTCACCCTTTGTCTCCTTATTATTAAAAATGCTAATTGTGCTCTTATTTTGCGTAGTCCTTCAAATTTGAGCTAACTAAAATAAACTCTTCTTTCCAGAGCACTAAATGCACTGTTTGTAATCTGGCTTTCAGAAAATGACCGTGAAACATACATGCTTTATTTTTTTTTTAACTTTTAAAAATTTATTTATTTATTTTTTAGGTTTTTTGCATCAGGGTCTCGCTTTGTGGTTCAGGCTGGCCCTGAGCTCAGCCTCAAACTCACATCACACAATCCTCCCACCTCTGCCTTCTGAGTGCTGGGATTACAGGCATGAGCCACCACGCCCGGCACTGTGGTCTGTGGTACTGGTTGCTGCTGGGCGTGAGTCTCCATGCCCAGTATGGTATGTTACCAGAGATCGAACCCGGGCCCTTGCACTTGTAAAACAGGCGCCAGAACCACTGAGCTAACTCCCCGGCCCATACACGCTTTATTTATTTATTTTTTTGAGACAGAGTCTTGCTTTGTAGTTCAGGCTGGCCCTGAACTCAGTCTCCAACTCACATCACAGCAATCCTCCTGCCTCTGCCTCCTGAGTGCTGGGATTACAGGCGTGAGCCACCACGCCTGGCACTGTGGTGTGTGGTACTGGTTGCTGGTGAGTGTGAGCCTCCACGCCCAACATTGCTGTGTGTGGTTATCCGGGATTGAGCTCAGGCCTTTGCCCTTCCGAGGCAAGCACCAGAACCACTGAGCTAAATCCCTAGGCCGTGCTTTACTATTTTTGAGACAATTCGCTTATACATCTTCTCAATGTGCAGCCTGAATACAGTCTGTGGTTTCTTGCTCCTGGGGGCGGAGGGGGGTGACAAGATGGATGGGGAGAAGATTCTCTTGAGAGACGCTTCTCCTCCTGACTCCCCGTATATTTCAAAACCCCACACTGCAGGGTCATTGTCCACTTGGACCAGTGGACCTCTCCCAGCCTACAGACTGGCTCCTTCCCTAGCTCGCAGCAGGTTGAAATACCTGCCCATTGCCGGAGCACTCGTACTATATATGTGGGGACAGAGGGTTGATTTATTCTGCTCTCCTACTTTTCTTGTTTGGAACCCAGGGCAGAAGCTGTCATGTCCAGTTTCTCTTATCTCTTTGGCAGAGCCCTTAGGGGCCCTTTCTTCATCCTTCTCCATTAAGGTCATCCTGGTAGTCACCTGGCCAGCACGAGGGAGCGAATATCTCGCCACAGAAACTGCTGTCTTCACAGCACGCTGACCCTTTGCCTGATGACCTTCCCCCACTAGCGGCCTCCTCTTGTGAGGTTTTCCACCGCCAGCCGCAGGACCAGGGGGTCTTAGGGGATTTACTTCCTCATAATCATTGGTTTACCTGCCTCCTGAGACTTGATTCCAGCTGCCCTGTGCAATCTTCCAGCCAGCTACCAAGGAGCCCTCTGCTGCCCGTGCCCACCCACACCCACTTCCGCTTTCACAGACTGCGGGTGTCTTCTCCTGTGGGGTTTGGTTTGCTTCCCGTTCTTCTGTTGGAGAGGGGAGTCCCAGAAGGGAGGCTCCTCGTGTACCTTCCCCACTGCTGCGGATCACCTCAGGGACTTGTTCTCAACATCCTCCCTGGCTGGCTTTGAAATCTTAAATTTGAATTCATTCTCTGACTAGATGCCAGCCCTATCTTGCTTTTATTCTCGTTCACCTAGACAGCGTCAGGGAACCCATGGAGACCTCTCTTCTCTCCCTCTCCATTTTCCCTGCCTGTCTCAGGACCTCTGGCTTCTTAAACATCCTTTGTGGACTAGACCTGATGTAACAGTGCAATCACTGCCTTCAGGCCCTTCTCCTCTTGACCTGTGGTGCCTCCCTACCGTCCTCCAGCCTACATCTCCCCGTTCTCCACCTGCCCGGCCTTAGATGCTTCCTATTTCTGGAAGAATTCCTATGACTCTACATTTTATGTCACGATAAGCATGTGTCCTCTGACCCCCACCGCTCCTCAGCGATATGTAGCTCCTCAGGGTCTATGTTGCTGGTTAGCTCTTTCCCAGGATGCCTCACCTTTACCCTGCTCTGTACACTCCCAGACCTCAATCCAGCCTGGTACTTCCCAGAGAACCACCTCTTAGAATCTATTCTTTCTATGTCTTGATTCACAGGGAATAAGGGCCTTCCTACCCTCCTACCCAACTTCCTGCCTAGTAGGTTGGCTGCTTCGCCAAAGTGGTCCTCAGACTGCCTTTGCAGCCTACCCCTCCCAGCCCCTCTGGTAAATCCCACCAATCTTGCCATCCTTCTGAGATCAACCTCTCTGTCCTGAGAGGTGAGGGAGAGCTAGGGAAGGCTGAGAACACTGAAGCCCAGCTTACCTGCAATTCTGTCAGGGTGAGTCTGCAGAGTGTCCATGAGCCGGGACAAGGTTCGGAGGTCTGTCCAAACCTGCCCCAAGTGCTGGCTCTCTGGTGTGTCTATGAGGAGTTCTTGAAAATCTCGAAACACCCTTGCTAAGCTGTAAGAAAAATAAAGCCTCACTATCAAAAAACTCATTTTTCATAGCATAATAACACCTTGTGCTATTTTTAAAAATAGTGTGCTCGAGTTAGTTACTATATTACAGATTTTGTAGTACTACCACCTCAAGAAAACTTTTTAAAAACTTTCTTGTCATGTAGGATAATAGACAGAGTTGGTGTAATTTGTTTAGTCTTAGTTTAGACAGGCCTAGTCACGTGTCAGCCTTGTATCTATGCCCTGAGAAGTTTACACAGGACAATGTTGGTAGGTGCTGGAGTTCTTTCCAGCTTTGCCCACTTCTGAGACCTGCCATTCCACCCATTCAGAGGAGCAGGCTTTGATATCCATATTTCATCCACAAGGTCTTCCCTGTATACACACAAACACACACACACAGTCACCTTTGTCAGGGCTCATTGGGTAGAAAATAAAGCAGGGACAATCATATATGTTCCTATGAATTTACACAGGGTTCGGGATTCTGTTGTGATTGTTCAAGCAAAAATGCTCTGAACTAGGGGATCCACAAGACTGGCCTTTAGGAGCAGAGGAGACCGGCCTACAGAGACTGAGCAGTCTTGACAAGAAGCCTGAGGGAGCAGCTACAGACGGCCCTCTGACTGTGCCTCTTCTCCTATGGTCCTTCTGGCTGCCCTTGGCCCTGAGAGTGTTCGGGGGTGGCAAACCCATGGCATGCATGCCACAGTGTGCTGTTTGTTATCACTGAAGGTGCTAACAGGTTTGCCATCACTGGTCTATGTCACGGATTCACAGCCAGTGTTTTCTCTCAGTTCTGGGGCTTGCACTTGTTGGGATGGATTTCTGTGTCTTGCAAACAAAAACAACTTGAATAAGCTGGTATTTCACATGCAAGGAGATTTCACATGCAAGCTGGTATTTCACATGGTTTGGGCGCAGAATCTGGAGACTCCGTCCCGCTCCCTCCCCTCACTCCCAGGGCCAGTCCTGCTGGAGGTGTCCGTAGCCGCAGTGGCACGCTTCCAAGCCTCCCTCATTCTGCTCTGTGCCCTATCTGGATGGGCAGACCTTCTTTTTAGGAACCTCAGGACTCTCAAAGTGTGGACTGTAAATTAAAGGTTCAAGCTGGTGTTTGTAGCAGTGAGAGCCCAGCTAAAATGTTACCTGCTGACTCTCTGATCTCTCTTCTATCTTCCTTTAATTCAGGAATGTTTATCTCACAGTGTTTATCAGCAAATAGATAAGTATCTCAGTATTTTTATACAGACCAGCAGTCTCTGCCTCAACTACTCAACTCTGCTAGTCACAACTTGTCCTTAGATGGGACAGCACCTTAGAACATTAGGCTGACCCACCAAATCTTTTTAAAATGCAGAGTCATCCTGGGGGAATTATATTGCGCTTCTGTTCCTAAAAACTGGAAGTCACTAAATACTTCGGTTTGCACCTTACCAGCATTTACACGAATGGGGCAAACCCACTCCTCAGTGAACATTTGTTGGATACTTTCAGGGATAAACTTCACAAATGTGGCACTGGGTCAGCACAGCAGGCAAAAGGTAGCTCTGCCCTTATCCCTGAGTATCTGCCTGTAGGACAAGCTCCTATCATCTCCTTTCCTTTCTCAGAGGGAATTTCAAAGATACACTCTCTTCCTATGGGACTTGACTTGAATTTCACAATGGGCCAGAAGTTACCAACCTGGAATGCACAAGTTCTCTAAAAACGCATGTACAATGTAAGAAAGTATTCGAGAGTCCATTTTTCTCAAGAGGGGCTCATCAATTTTCTTCAGCATCTTGGGAGGGCCTTCAGCCCCACAGGTTATGATCACAGTTCTCAGGCAATATTCCAAAATCTTACCTCTCAAGGGCGCCAATGGCAATTAAGAAAGAGGATTTCGATTTTGTTATTTTCTCCCATGAAATGAACTTCACCTCATGAACCTGATTTCGAGAAGTAAACTTTACCTTGTAACCCTGATTTCATTTATCCTCAACCATGCTCCCTGGCACTTTTCTCATCCCTTAGCTTCCAAGAAAACTTTAAAGGAAGAGAGATCTCTCTGGGTTCACGAGTGAGAGGGTGAGGGCCCTCAGTCCTTCTCACATGGCGACTCCATCTAAGCAGATGGAAGACAAGTCACAGCAGGGGCTGCCATCAGATTCCAGGTCACGTCCCCGGAATACGAGGACCAAAACTTGTGGCCACAATTGTGGACTTCGTTTGAGGTTTTCTGCCCAAGTGTCCTGCCAGTTGATAGAGCGCTAGGGGCTCTGCAAACCTCCAACGGCTGCGCGGCTGCGCGTATGTGCACTGGGGCGCCCCGGGAGGGGTTGGGGGAAGGGTGTGCTCCTTCCTCCCGCGTGGTGGGAAGCTCAGTACTTACACAGAGTTGTTGTAGTTTGACACAATTCCAGGAGATTCTCCTGGGGTGGGGCCATGAAAACAAGGATTGTTCACGTTGCAGAAAATCCCTTGGAGCCATGGCAACACTCCTGCAGAGGGCATGGCCTTGTTAGGAAAGTGGCCTTGAAAACAGGACGATGAGAAGGAGTTAGTTACCAGACCAAGCAGACCACCGAGAGCCCAGGCCAAGAGCCGGCCTTCTCAGGAATTCATTGTTTGAGAACATCAGCCTCTAATCTCACAGGCTGGGACAGAAGCGCAGAGAGGGAGAGGGCCATTTCTCAGTAAAGGTGCAGAGGGTTCGAAGAAAAACTCTGGGAGGTCGCTAGAGGAAAAGAATTTTGGTTTCCCGACCTTCCGGAATTGTAGTTTCTCTCCCTCTAAATGCAGCACCACTGCGGGATAGAAGATGGGGAGGACACAGGACAGGGGCTGGCTGAGAAATGGGAGCTGAGAACTCCTAGTCTAGAGGGTGAAGACTGGTAACAGGGGCCAGAGCAACTTTCACAGCCCCCAAGGCCTCCACATAGGCGGCCTAGAGGGTGGAGATACCAGCCTGGCCAGCGAGAAGCTGGGCTTCCCAAGAGGCTGTCGCAGGTCCCCAGAGGCCTCAGGGAGCCAAGAGATGGTGTCTTACAAAGTCCGATTGTACTGCAGCCATTGTCCCATTTCCCTCGAGCACCTTGGTCCACGTATTCCCTAACTCAGCCTTGCTCTATTGAAAAACAGAACTAAAATGATCTGAATGATAAATCTAAATGAGCTATTTTAGTGAAATTATCTATCATCTACTCTGTTTTAAAAGAGTGAGATTTTAGGTATCAGTACAATCAAGCCAAAACAAAACAACAACAATAACAACAAAACCTCCACAAAACAAATAGAGCAAAAAAAAAAAAAAAGTTGCATATTCCTTCAATACCACATGCAAGTATTTCTTCCACTGTATAGGATTAAACATTCATTAGCATTTGTGTTATGTTGATGAATTCTTTTACATATTGCAGCCAAGAAATGTTGATAAGCAAATCCTCCCCACGCCCCACCCCAAGTCCGCCCCCTTGAAGGGGTCAGGCAGTGTCTCCTGGGCTAGGCCAGGCTTCCCCATGCTCACATTCATGCTGGCTGTAGAGAGGGTTGGCATTCCTTAGCCAGATCAAGACCAGAAACAAAGATAAAGGCCAGACGAGTTCCACCACAAAGCGAATCTGGAGAGACAAAAAAAAAAAAAAAAGAGACCGGTGATGCTAAGAGATTACGGTGGGGCAAGGCCGGAACAGGGACGCTTCCTCTCCGAGCTGTCTGGGCTTGGGCGGGGGTGGGGGGTGTGTGGTCATGCGCTGCGTAGCTCAGTCGTCCACCAGGGGCCACAAGGATCACTGTGGTTTCACAGACTATAAAGGAGCTGAAAACCCGCCCAGCACTGTTGGAACACTGTAGCGGAACTCATTACTCACGTTTGTGCGGTGATGCTAGTGTAAATTGACCAACTGTGCTGCATAAAAGTACAGCACGTGAAGTTATCTGCAGTGTATAATACTTGATAATGACAGTAAGTGACTGTTATTGGGTTATGTGTTTATTGTACTGTACTTTTTTATTAGTACATGTGTATAGCACATAATGTTTACATTCTTTGTCAGGAATTGGTACATGCGATACATGCATACCCAAGTTTACATTAGCACAATTCATGACAGGGCGGGTATGCGTGAGTCACTGTAATATGTCGTCAAGTCTTTCCAGAAGACACCTAAAGAGAAATAGCTGGGTCACATGAAATTTCTAGTTTCATTTTTCCAGGAATCTCCGCACTGATTTCCATAATGCCTCCTATATGGTACTTTTAATTATCATTTTAGAGTCTATGTTTTCTAACTTATAAAAACACCAGTTTCACTGTGAAGCAACGTGCTGTGTTACGCAGGCGGTGGCCGCAGCCACATTCACCATCTCATCCTCCTCCACCTCGTCTTGTGATTGCATCATTTTTTCTTGGGTTGTTTTGTTCTTCACAGTCCTAAGAACATTCAGCTGTGCACCTCCTCCCTCGATGTGGTGCTCATGTGTGTGTCTGTGTACACACACACACACACACACACATATGCACAGTGTGATTGAAAAATATGGTGAATATTTAAATTTTTAAAAAGTACAGTAGAAGACACATTGTCAGGAATAATATATGTATTTTAAGCAAGGGGGAGTATTTTGAATACTTAGAATAACGACAATATATGTCCTATTTTTTTTTTTTTTTTGAGACAGGTTCTTATGTTGTAGTTGAGGATGACCCTGGACTCACTATGTAGCCCAAGCAAGCTTCGAACTCATGGCAATCCTCCTGCTTCTGCCTCCCAAGCACTGGGATTACAGACCTGCACATAATACCCAACACTGTGGTAAGTGATTACCAGGGATCGAACCTGGGACCTTGTGCTTGCCAAGCAGATACCAGAACCAATGAACTAAATCCCCAGCCCTTAATTTTTAAAAATTTAAACATTCACTGTATTTATTGCACACAACACACACACATCCTATAGCCACAGAGCCTAGCTATGCAGTAGGTTGCACTGTATAGATTTGTGTTTCAAACACTCCCTGATGTTCACACAAAGACAGAACCACCTATCAAGGCATTTCCTGGAACGTGGTCCCTTGTTGAACAATGCATGTCTGTGTTCATCCAAAGCACTTCCTTCTTTTGCACCCCTCTCTGATGTATTATACTAACCCCATTTTTTGACCATTTGGATTCTACGCCGCCTCTATTTTAGAAAACAGAATGAACACTAGGCAGTCAGGAGGGATCAGAGACGATGGATTTTGGTGCTCTGCACACATTCCTGTGCATATGAATGCAGATTCTACTTCACAAAGGTCCCACCAGACCTTGCATGTCTACTGAGTTCTTAGGAAATTTGGGGCTGCAGATAATAAAGGTCTTGGAACTTCTCACTCTGCAGATGAGGATGGAGACTCACAAGTGTCAAGTGACCTGTGCAGTGTTGCATCAGCTGTGACAGATCAAGAGGCAAAACCTAGCCTTCTACCCCTAGGACCTGGCCATGTCCCTGCCCATAACCTTCACTTCTGGTGCACAAGAGACTTTTCATGTGGCCACTGAATGAATGAATGAATAAATGAATTAACCACTATGAGTAAATGACTCTGAAAACCTGTGACCTAAGTAAAGTCAGAGAAATATAGTTTTTCAAGCTTTTTCCTTCTAATAATTTCTGTTGCTTAAAGAAAGCAGGGCATACTGTCATGAGTTTTTATGCTGCAAGAGGCTACTGAAATCAACACATGGAAGAAAGCTTGTATTTACATTTAGGTTTAATTTAGAGTTAAGGACTCTTGATTCCATAGGAAAAGCCAGGTGGCTGCTGGAGATCACACTCGGTGGCATTGTGCACTAGAGTGAGGGCTGGAGGTATGGAATTCTGGAGAGAAACAGGGAGAGGGGAACATTAACTGGGGAATATAGTAGTTCTACGCACATCCTTTGCCAGAGACTTAGGAAGGAAACACAGTGGATCCAAGGGACAGAAAGAGACTTAAGTATATACAGAAGACCGAGGGGTTTATCCACATGGTCTTAAATTTAAACACTTGTTGATACAGCAAAAATATTTTGGTGCATTCTAGATATACATACTGATAGCATTCATCATAGGGAATTTGTACCTGTACATAATATATCTTGCTTCTTTCTCCCTTTCCTCCCCTCCCTTCTACCCCTCTTCCTCTCCTTATATACAAAAGCTTTTTTTTTTTTT
>PVIR01009268.1:0-53993 GCA_004026965.1 Petromus typicus | reverse complement strand
AAGAACTTCTTAATTTCTTCTCTAATTTCTTCTGTGACCCATTGGTTGGTCAGCAGAGTGTTGTTTGGTTTCCATGTGTTTGTGAAGATCCTGGGCTTCCCTTTGCTATTCAGCTCCAATTTCAGGGCGCTATGGTTGGATAGTATACAAGGCATAACTTCAATCCCTTTATATTTGCTTAAACCTGTTCTATGAATGAACACATGGTCTATTTTGGAGAATGATCCATGAGCAGCTGAGAAGAATGTATATTCTGACTTTGTGGGGTGAAATACTCTGTAGGTATCTATTAAGTCCATTTGCCGAAGAGTCCGGTTGAGCTCAAGGATTTCCTTAGTGACTTTTTGTCCAGTCGATCTGTCTCTTTGTGACAGTGGGGTATTGAGGTCCCCTACTATTATTGTATTGGTTTTTTAAAGACAGGGTCTTGCTTTGTGGTTCAGGTTGGCCCTGAGCTCAGCATCTCACATATCAGCAATCCTCCTGCCTCTGCCTCCCAAGTGCTGGGATGACAGGCGTGAGCCACCACGCCCGGCACTGTGGTATGTAGTTCTGGTTGCTGCTGGGCATGCGTCTCCACGCCCAGTATGGTATGTGGTGACCGGGGATGGAACCCGGGTCCTTGCGCTTGCAAGACAGGCTCCAGAACCACTGAGCTAACTCCCCAGCCCCACCTATCTGAATTCTTTAATGAATTAGCCAAAGAGCAAGGACAAAAGAAAAAGGAGACAAATACTCCAGCTCAGGTCCTTCTGACCACTTTTCCACCTATTGGATACAAATACTTCCAGGTCATGAGAAGAGAACAGCGACTTGCTAATGTTAGGGAAATGCCACTCCTGGACAAGAAGCGGGTGGCAGTAGCTGTATTCTGAAGATAGGAAGGAATAGGAAGTGTAATGAGAGATGAGGGTTCTATGAGGACAGTTCTCACTGTCACATCAGTGAGGACCCTTCCCAGCTCTGGTCACTGAGGCCTTGCTCAGGGATAGAGCAGTTTCATGAGAAGGGCAATGGTGCAGTTATTTCTACTACCAGTCACTTCTGGAATCTGCTTTGGACAACGTTATGAGTTGTTTCATGGGTGTGTGTGTATGTATGTACTTGCACGTGTATCATCTTGGTCCAAGAAAGGCCATAGACCATCCTCACATCCCCATTAGTCAATCAGTAATAGGGTTAAGAGACATTGGGTGACATACATAAAAACAAGAGAAGCCAAGAGAATTTTGATGATATTAATTTATGATTGTAAAGCCACAGAACTGGAAAGGACTATGAGAGAGTAGCTGACCTTCTAGCTACAAAAAAATTTTACTCTCTCTTAATGATGTACTTGACAAAAGACAAGCATTCTCTCTCAATAATCCATTTCATTATTTTTTTTCTTTCCAGCAGTCAGGAAGTTTTTTTATATTAAAGAAATCTCTCCTACTTCTTTCCCATTTCATTTGATCTTCTGTGTCACAGATCAACATCAACTCTTTCCAGGGCCTTTCACGTTCTTTAAGACACAGTGAAGGGTCATTTCTTAGAGCATTTGAAAATGTCCAAACAACAAAATTGTGAGAATGGTTCCTTCCCACACTGTTGGCCTGGTGGCCTGGGTTACTCTCTTTGCACATCAGGTACAGATTATAACAAATAGAAAATAACTTGTCAGCAGCTATGTCAGGTGAAAAACATCTCATGTGTTTTATGAAATAAAGACATTTTACTATTGAGCAACAACAAAATACACACTGACAAAGAAGTTGAAAAGGAAAAAGGCTACAAAAGTGAGCAGATATGAATGAATCAGCTCAACTAAGTGCTGAATTCACATATCCTTTAGTTTTGCCAGAAGAAATTTCAACGAATTTTGTTCTCAATTGCTTCATACTTTCTCTGCAGGGAAATAACTTTATAATAAATAAATTTTATATATCACAGCGACATATGTGCACTCATGTTTATAGCAGCTCAGTTTGTGATTGCTAAATCTTGGAAACAACCAAAATGTCCACCAACTGGAGACTGGATAAAAAAGTTGTGGTTCTTCTACAGAATGGAGTATTATTCTGCCATAAAACATGATAGATTGAATCATTTATACTTAAATGGACATACCTTGAGGATATTCTCATAAGTGAAATAAATAGGTAACAGATGTGTAAATATCGTATATTTGATCTGGTATGAGAAAATGAAACTATAAATGAGTTATAGAATGTATGTTATATATTATGAAATAGAAAATACTCAAAGAAAAATGGGGTGAAGGGGGAAAATAATGAGATTATAACAATAAAGAAAGGAAACAAAGTTTATGTATATAGGGGGTGGGTAGGAGTATGGGGAAAAATGAGAATTAAGTTGTGGCATATACTGGTACAAATTCTCATTGTTGAGTGCAATCATGATGTGTATATGTAATGTACCAATAAGGATCTCAATTTTAAAAAATTTCAAAAAATCATAACACTAAATAGAACAAGTAGCCTACAGAATGTGGATTGGATACATCTGTAAGGTGCTAGAAAGATAAAGAAATGATAAATTTTAGACTTTCTGGGAGAGAAGACAGGTCATGTAATGTGGAGAACTATCAATATGTGGGGCGATTTTTCAGATGATATCCACTGTATTTTCTTTTATAGAATTAATTTCACTGGTAAATATTTTTTCCATAAAGTAACTAGAGATATTAAGTGTTTACATTGCCACCAGTCTAACACAACTACTACTATTATTTTGATATATTTCTTTTTATGCTTTTGCTACCTGAATTCTTTTATGTATAATTATGAGAAGTGAAGATTTCCCATTGAATATTTCAAATACAATCAATGTTTACATGTTTTTGCTTTAGTTTCAAAATCATGAATTTTAGTGGTTGTGCAATATTATGACAGTTGCAATGGTTACTATGTACATTTAATATTGCAATGCAAGTCAGTGAGTACAACTTTTCTATATGTTCATTCTTTCTTTTGTGCTGTAATAAAGTCAACATCCTATGGTTACTTTATTTTTCAGCTTTATTTAGGATGTGACTTTCTATATAGATTAAATGTAGGCAAGAAAAGAATATGAAAATCTCATTGAGTTGCTTTGTAAGTGCAAAACATCATCTTAAGGGCCGGGGAGTTAGCTCAGTGGTTCCGGCGCCTGTCTCACAAGCGCAAGGACCTGGGTTCGATTCCCCGGTAACCACATAACAATACTGGGTGTGGAGACCCACACCCAGCAGCAACCAGTACCACATCCACAGTGCCGGGCATGGTGGCTCACACCTGTAATCCCAGCACTCGGGAGGCAGAGGCAGGAGGATTGTGATGTGAGTTTGAGGCTGAGCTGAGGGCCAGCCTGAACCACAAAAGCGAGACCCTGTCTCCAAAAACCTAAAAAAACAAAACAAAAAAAAAAAACAAAAAAAACACATCATCTTAAGATTCCACTTATAGGGACTCAAAATTGTCAAACTCATGGAAGCAAAAGTAGAATGGTATCCAGATAGGACATTCAGGAAGGTGAGTCAAGAGGATTATCATGAGTTCAAGTCCAGCCTGGGCTGCCTAGTGAGTTGATGGCCAGATTAAAGTACATAGTGAGACTCCATCTCAAGAGGAAAAAAAAAATGGAGAATTAATATTGTCAGAGGTTGAGGAGGGATGCAAGAGAGAAGGTAAAGATAGTTATTGCATGGATATAGATTCAGTTTGGGAAGATGAAAAAATTCAAGGTATAGATAGTGATTATGGTAGCACAACATTATTAATATCTTTAATGCCATTGAACTAGGCCCTTAAAATTTAAAGTGGCAATTCTTTGCTACACATAATAATTTTAAAAAATTTAATTGGAAGATAGTAAGATAATGCAAGACTAAAAAAAATCCCTTCATTCTTTACAAAAAGAGACTTTTAAAATATACAACCTATTTTTGTAATCAGTCTTCTTTTATTTAGTGTCTGATAATTTAAAAAATTCCACATACCTATCCTACTATTGATTTGACTATGTTATACACTGAGTGTAGTTTGTAGCATCATATAGGGCAAAAATCAAAATGTAATTTTGTCAAAATATACCAAAGTGAGAAAAGAAGAGTCACATGCATGATAGCCTTGAGAAAATATGTGAAATATATGGTTTGAGCACTCACTGTACCAAAAAACTAACTCTGCTAAGCCCCATATAACACAATCTATTGGCACAGGTAAAGACTTTCTGAAAAAAAAAAACTTTGGTAGCATGGAAACTAGCAGAAGGAATCAACAATTGGGATCTCTTCTTATTAAAAAGTTTCTGCACCGCAAGGAAACCACTATCAGAGTGAAAAAGCAAGCTACAATATGGGGAAAAAATGTTATCAGTTGTTTCTCAGAGAAAGGATTACTCTCTAGACTATATAAAGAACTTCAAAAAAACAGTTTCCTTCCAATTTAAAGACTGAGTTCAAAAATGGGCATCTGGAATGAACTTTTTTTCAGATGAAAAGTAAAGACATCTAAGAAATATATGAAAAAATGTTCAACATCTCTGGTCATTCAAGAGATGCGGGTGAAAACAACATTGAGATTCTATCTTACTCCACAAAGAATGGTTGCTATCATGAAATCAAACAACAAAAATGCTGGTGGGGCTGTTGGGAGAAAGAAACCCTTCTCCACTGTTGGGAATGCAGACTAGTGCAACCACTGTGGAAATCAATGTGAAGTTCCTTAAAAATCTAGGATTAAAAGTCACATTTGACCTTGATATTTCTCTACTAAGTCTATAATGAAAGAATTAAAAGAATCACACCACAATGACATATGTGCACGCATATTTATAGCTGCTCATCTCGTAATAGCTAAATCTTGGAAACAGCCCAAATGTCCAGCAACTGGAGACTGGATAAATAAGATGTGATTTTTTAAAAAAATAAAATGGTGTATTACTCAGCCATAAAGAATGATACATTTGAGTCATTTAGGGGATGTACCTTGAGGCAATGCCCATAAGTGAAGTTGATAGGACATAGATGTGGAAATACTTTGTCTTTCCTCTAGTATGAAAACCTGAAGGTGTAAAGGAATGCCAATGTGTATGGTAAGTAGGAAATAGGAAGAGAAGGTTGAAAAGGAAAGAGGGAAGGGCAGATGAGGAAGTAAAGAAGGAAAAGAAAAATATTGGTGGCAAAAAAAGGAAACAAAGCTTATGTCTATCAGGAGTTGGTGGTTATAGGGAAGGCAGGGGAATGGGGAAAATAAAAATCAAGATGTATCATGTACAGATAAAAATTCTCAATGTAGAATGTGATCATAATGTATGTATAAAATGTACCAATAAAATAAAAAAGGGCAGCTCCACTTTGCTTTGCAAGTCATCTAATGATGGGGTGCCTGAAAAAAAACCAACCAAGCAACAGACACGCAACAACAAAAACTGGATTCCCCAGTTTGCTATGGAGAGTCAATTTCTAGCCACCTTTCATATATGTGCCCTTAAGTTTACTGAAAAACATCTGCTTTCACTCTCTTTCTTATCTTTAAATTCTGCACTGATTTAAAAATGAGAGGCCCAGTGCTATTCACACACATAAGGCTTCCTTGCTACCATTTTGGGTTCCTCCCTTACATTCTTATATAAACACAAGGCATGGTACACCTAAGTGTGAGGGAGAAGTTGTGTATCTCCCCACAAGCAGACACTCTTTAACTGACTTTCAGCCAGACCTACCTGCAAATAGGTTCCTATTATTGAATCAATATTTTCTTATTTATTTTACTGCTCACCCTTGGCACCCTTTCTGATGAGTAAGCTGAATGTGTCTTTGGTTTGGATGAATGATTATATAGCTAAGAGAAGGTGATAAATCTGCACTATATCACTAACAAAGAAAGCTGTGCAATTTTAGATTTGTTAATAGTCTGAAGTTTGAGTTAATAAGCAGAGACTCCAACATCATATTATAAATGAAATGCCAACTTCATTTAAAATTTTGTTAGGTTACATGATAACTTGACAATAATTTGGAATACCAGAAAGGAAATGAAGTACCAAAAGAATTTACATAAAAAGCTGTGTCATCCTGTACATTTATAATCAGAAAAATAAAACTAACATACTAATATGTCTTATCAGATGATATCTGAGCAACAGCCTTTAGACTGACTCATTGGTAATTTTATAGAAAATATATTTATTAAAATCTCTGAAATATAATGTAGAAACTTTAGAAGATAGATAATTTCTCTGCCTCACAATGATTGGCAGCCCCATTTGGAATTTATTTTGCTGCCTTTTAAGGATATTTTCTTAAAATTATGGTATTTTAGTTAATTTAATTTAATTTTTTCCATTAAAATACCTCTTGAAAATATTTTTGTAAGGTAAGGTTTTTTTGTGTGTGTGGAATTGAGATGAAATGCAAATGAACTTTTGCAACTGGAAAAATATATAAATTACATAAATATAAATACATTTATTTCACAGCTCTGGTGTGATGTATTTTAGCTTTTAATTGGAAAAAAATTGACTTAGGAAAAATGATGTTTCTCCCACCAGATATTCAGTTGGCTTATTTTTTGGCAGAGTAGTTGAAGCTGCCCAGTGACTGGGTTCAAAGCTTGGCTGTATTCATGCTGAGTCACTCAATGTCTGTGCATCAGGTTCCCAGAAAATGTTATCGTGATATTTTTAGGGTTAGGTGGATGGTGCAGGGTATTTTATTAAGTGCTTATAAAATTCTTTGAAGATTACAAATTCTGAGTTAGATTGAAGCATCCAAGGTAGAGCATCTTAAAAAGTTGTCTTCTCTCACTATCACATTTGAATGGACTCTTTAGACTGGAAGACGTACTGAGCTAAATGTAGAGAGCCCAGATGCTGGCAGTAAGAGGAAAAGCTGCTGTGTGTACTGAGAGCAAAATGGTATGCCAGTCTCTACTGTACCTTAGATGCAGAGATATATATCCTACTCAGTTGATTTAGTTTGAACATTTGGACATTTCATGATTTTACTTACTTTATTTTGGTCCTCTTGAGAGTTTATAATCTGAACTTCAAATTATTTAAATATTATTTTGTTCCCACCCAGTCTTTAAGGGCAAGAAGATGCATATTTGAACCTAATCATAGAAATGTGAATGGTTCCATGGTTTAGCTACAATTCTCTTGTGATCCCACTTCCACTATTTGCTACTCAGCCCTAAGTTTTTAGCTGACCTAGTTACAATTATTTTACCATTTTCCTTAAGAGATGACAATCTTGGGAGGGACATTTCCTGTGCAAAATACCATCACTGAAATATCTCCATTGATGGTTTTGTGAGAATCTCCAAAGTAAGACAAATATGGGAGAGACACTTAAACTAGTGAATATTTGTAGCCAAATAAAATATGTACTTGTGGTTTCTACATGCTATGACTCTAGAATTTAAAAGAAGAGAAAAAAGAAGAAATCCCTTCAGTTAGGCAGTTTCCTCTCTCTCTTTCTTTTCCTTCCTTCCTTCCTTCTTCCCTCCTTTCTTTTTTTGAGGAGGTACCCGGGATCTAACTCAGGACCTGTGCATGCCAGGCGGGTGTGGAGCCACTGAACTACACCCCAGGCCCACATTTCCACTTCTTTCTGCCCTGGGCCTAAGACCAGGGTTGGTTTGCTGCTTTTTGGTTCCTGCTGGGTTCTGTGGGAATGTGCACACTAGGGCAGCTATGGGACATGCGGGAGAAACAGGTCTGCCACAGCGGCAGGCCGTGGGAGACCCCGGGGCAGAAGAAATACTTCAGTGCCAGGTAGGAGAAAACCTGGAGGTAGCGGTGAGATGGAGGTGACCGAGGCACCTGAGGTACGAACTTCAAAGTGGTTTCACTGTCCAGAGGGAGCCTGAGAGGGTGAACTTTACATCGGGGTCCACAGGGATCCCAGCACCAGGAAAAGGCCACAGCAAGGTTTGTGACAGAAAGTAGCCAGCCAGTCACGACCTAGAAATTGAAGAATAGTAACTGTGAGTTGAGGAAGTCCATCAAAGCACATGGCAGAGAGAAATTCTTTGTTTTTTGTGCATTCTCTTTCTGACTGCAGCATACTAAATTCCAGCAGTCTCACCACTCAAATGGCCCCCTACAACTTCTCACGACCACAATATTCAAGGAGACAAAGAAAAACCATAGGATATTGCTATGGTTTGTGTCTAGATGTTCCCCCATTGTCTCATGCGATCATAACGCTCTTACAGAGGAGGCTGAATCTAGAGTGTGTGCTGCTGGGATTAAGGGTATGAGCTTACTAAATCAGCTCACTGATTGGTTTGGCATTCCAGGAGTCTAGATAAGATAAAAGGGGAAGAAAGACTCTTGTGGTTCTTGTTGCTTTTTGTGTCTTCTGTGTATAATGGCCTGTTTCTTCCCGTCATGTGCCACTCTGCCTTGGAGCCAGCCAATTGTGGATTGAAACCTCTACAAACTGTGAACTAAATAACCTCTTTCCTCTTTGACTCTGGGGGTATTTTCTCTGGTATTTTTGTCTCAGCAAGGAAGAAAAAGAAATGAACACAGATATCAGTGTGGAGATAGCAAAGAAGAAAGATGAAGGTCAAAGTGAATTATGTATTCAGGTTGGACCCAGATTGGTCAGAATTCCTTTGCTGGTGTGGATAAGTCTTGCAAGGGAGGAGTCATCCTTGCCAGATGGTCCCAAAGCTCTGGTTCCACTTTGAGGGACCATTTTCCCCCTGGATAGTTACTACTCCCTTTCTTCAGATCTAAGGTAGATGGACCTGTGATTTAATTTCCAAAACTGGACTTGAAATTTTGTAACTGAAGTAAGTGTCTATTTCAAGCTTCTCTTTTGTTTTACAATAGAGAAAATGGTTCAGTAGATTTTAAATAAGCTTGTTTTCTCTCTTTTTTTCTGATCATTTCTGATAAACTTCATGAATTCAGAACTTCTCCTTTTCCTTCTGTCTCCTGAGGTGACATTTAAGTTGTAGGGTACCTGAATGAAGGACCGAGTTCTTGACCACCCATGTACCTCCTGGATGGGCTCACTTCTAATGTTCCTTGTTGCCAGTTCTTTTTTTTTGAGACAGGGTCTCATTTTGTGGTTCAGGCTGGCCCTGAGCTCAGTCTCAAACTCACAATCACAGCAATCCTCCTGCCTCTGCCTCCAGAGTGCTGGGATTACAGGCTTGAGCCACGACGCCTGGCACTGTGGTATGTGGTACTGACTGCTGCTGGGCGTGAGTCTCCATGCCCAGTATTGTACATAGTTACCAGGGAATCGATCCGGGTCCTTGCGCTTGCAAGACAGGTGCCGGAACTACTGAGCTAACTCCCTGGCCCATGTTGGCAGTTCTCATGGAGATGGTTGTCCCTGACCTGTGTCCTCACACCCTCAAGGACATTGAGACTTGTTTTTGCTATGACAGTGTAAAGTTGTAGAGACCTGGGAGGTCTGTCTGACACAAATCTCCTTACCACTTCTCCTCTCTTGTTTATCCTGGCCTCACCCGACCAGTGAGACTGGTTCTTTTGCTCTCAGATTCCAAATTTACCTGGGAGTTTTATCAGTCAATCACAGTGTCTCCTCTTGCAAAAGACCACCCTCAGGGCTTCAGCAGAGGATCTTGAGCTACTTAGTCTCTTGCTCTATTATTTGATCCTTTCTTTTCAGCCTGGTGAATTACCTAAGACTTCACTGCCCAGTACACTGACCATCAGTCACATATGGTTACTGAGCTTTTGAAATGTGATTAATCCAAGGTGAAATGTACTGAATGTGAGAATGCACACCAATTTAAAGGGCTTATTATGAAGAGCAGATTGTAAACTATTAATAATTTTAATATAGTTCACATGTTTTGGAAATGTTTAAACAAAATATGTAATAATTGATTTTGCTTATTTCTGCTTGCTTTTCTAAAATGCGGCTCCTAGAAAAATTTAATTGCACTGTATTTAACAAGTTTAAGGAAAGATAATAGAATAAATCATGTCCCCTATCATTCATATGATGACTATATGAAGAGATATAAGCTTTAAGTGGATAATTAAGGTTAACAGAGGTTGTAAGTATGGGACTCCCATTCAGTAAGACTGATTTTCTTCTAAAAAGATGTAGAGTTACTGATGCTTATGCTCACAGGAAAGTCCACGTGAGGCCTCAGTCAGTGAGAAGGCATCTGTGAGCCTGCCAGGGTGAGAGGCTGTGTCAAAAGCCAGCCCATTTGTTCTTGGACTCCTGTAGCTTTGGAACTATGAAAATATAAATTTATGTTGTTTAAGCCACACAATCTGTGGTATTCTGTTATGGCAGCCTGATCAGCAATAGTAGTAATATTTTGTTTATTCTCATTCTACTAAAACTTGGGAGGTCTGATTTCTTTTATTTTGTCATGAATTAATTTTCTTCATATTTATTGCCAAAAGCATCAGTAACTTCCCAATAACTTTAAAAATTTCATATGTCTAATTTTCTAGTGAAATACATTATTCTATTAAAGTAATTGAAAGTATAGAAATTTGAAATGGTAGAGAGAAGTGATTGAAGGTACTAAAATTGTGCTTCCCTGATCACTGTAGCTCAGAAAGTTTTGTGAGCTATAAAAGAGACCTTTTTTTGCCTACTATCAGCACCAATCCTACTTTGCCAAAAGTTGCATAATTCCCAAGGTAAACTATATGGCACATACATAGTCAGTTCTGGCTTTCAGCCAAGAAAAAATGCATCATGGTCGCTGGAGGCCAGAAGAAGGCTGTAAAGCCAAGTTTTGCTTTTAGAAGAGTATGGCTGGCTTCTCAATTCCTCGTTACTTCTCTGATTCACCAGACATAACTGGAGCTTATTGTTCATCTCCCTGCTTAATGAATGTTTCTTTTCTTCTATGTGAACCTCCAGAGGGCAAGAAATTATAGCTTTCATCTCTGAGCATTCTTTTGTGCAATGCCTAGCATATAGTAGATGCATGCTTAAAGATTTTGGACTTTTATAAAATGAATACATGAATACATGTATGTCTTGTGCTAGCTCTTCTATATTTATTCCCACCACTGTGATGTCATTATCACGAAGCTTCCATTTGAGGCTGAATTGATGGACCCTGATTTTAGATTTCAGCATTCCAAACTATGAGCTAAATCGATTTCTCTCTTCTTTTTTAAATAAATACCTAGCTTAAGGTACTTTCCTATTATGATAGAAAATGCTCTGATAAAATAATGCCATAAAATAATTCCAAAAAACCTGAAAATTTCTATTACCATTTGATGGTAATACTCTCCAGTGTATAATGCTATAACAATTGCCTTCCTAAACCCCCTTGTTGGTGCATTTTCATCAACACATTATATGTTGTTTAAGATAGATATAATTATGTATGAATACATATATATAGCTAAAATATTATTTGTTAATTATATATTTTTATATGATATGTATTTAACCAAAAAGTTTTTTTTGTGCAGTTGTGTAATGGAACATGCATTTTTTACTCCATCTAATATAATTTTTTTTCACTATGAATATATCTTCATATCTCTTTTTTAGCTAATACAGAGTATTCTGTAGCTCGGAAAGATGAAAATATACTTAAAATGTATTTAACTTTTCAGTTGAAAGTTATGTAGTTTTTTTTTTTTTTTTTTTTAGACAGGGTCTCGCTTTGTAGTTCAGGCTGGCCCTCAGCTCAGCCTCCAACTCACACCACAGCAATCCTCCTGCCTCTACCTCCAGAGTGCTGGGATTACAGGCATGAGCCACCATGCCCGGCACTGTGGTATGTGGTACTGGTTGCTGCTGGGTGTGAGTCTCCACACCCAGTATTGTATATGGTTACCAGGGAATCGAACCCAGATCCTTGTGCTTGCAAGACAGGCACCGGAACCACTGAGCTAAATCCCTAGCCCTATGTAGATTATTTTTTAAATTGAGAAATAAACACTTTCTCTTGTATCTGCTTCTTTGGACATGAACAAAATGTTGATTTTTTAAAAGGATGTATTCTAAGGGCTGATTTACTAGGTTAACAGGTATGTGTAGGTAGGGGGAAGATTCCTGAGGAATGGGTTTTATTGATCATTTGTCATAAAATCAAACATAAATCATTTGTAAATCAAATGGACTTGCTAAACTGTACTAAGGCAGAATGACAAGGTTTAGATTGTTCTGGTCCATGGGAGTAATTTGTGTAAGTTGTATGTCCATAAGATGTACATATAATGTCCTTCAATCCCTGGCCATCTTTTTCCCTTTGTAGCAGAATGGACAGTATCCTTTGGAGCCTGTTCCAATGGATTTGCATATTTTAAGGGATTTTGCAAGACTTCTACTTTGTGATATCTGTCAGTAAAGAGAGGAAACTGATTCAGTGCTCCAAGGAGGAAGTAAATGTCAATATGCCATTACTGTCTATCATCTCATTCAGAAATGAGGAGAGTGGTGATATGAAGAGAATCCATGACCAGGACATACCTAAGGTGACAAACCTCAAGAGCTCTGCCGGCTCCACAGATACAAGTAGCAGTTCATCAACTACGGGTGAGAGACTCACCATCTGAGTGCTGAGGAACTGGAGGAAGTAATGTCTACAGCTGAATGTAATCTTAAAAATAGAACACAGGGACTTCTTTAGAAGACTTTCCTAACTGATATTTGGCTTGTGACAGTTAATCTTTATTGCCATCTTTGAGAGCCCTCTGGGGGTTAGCAAAGCACAGTTTGAGGTTTGTCTAGGTGGTCATCCAAGGGTGACCTAAGAGATGATAGCTGGTCCCTGGACCCACACTTCCTGGCATTCTTTCATTGTCTCCCTGCTTCCTAGATACCATGAGCTGAGCAGTTGTATCCAACATGCCCTTTGCTGTGATGTTTGGGCCTCAGGGCCAGGTGATCATGAACTGAAGCTTTTGAAACCGTGAGCCAAAGTTGTTAACCTCTTCTCAATAACTAGTGTCAGATATTTTGTCATGGCTACAAAAGAGCTGATATACTGCCGCTTGAGTTCAGAACCCTTTCATTCACTGATTTATAAAAGAAACTGTTAATCACTGGAGATTTGGTAAGAGAACAGTACTATGGTAAAAATTCTCCTCAGTAGTATATTGCACACTTTCATACACCTCCAAACTACATTGTCACTCTTTCCTGTTTCAAAATAAAAGAGAATGTGTGTAACATATTATTGGGCTTTCAAATTGTCAGCTGATGGGCCAAAGGTATCTTACTATTTTACTATGGATTTCTCTGATGATTTAGTGACATTCAACAGATTTTTAATATAATTTTTGGATATTTTTATATTTTTAATGAACCATCTGTCATAGTTTTCTCTCATTTTCTAATTGCTTTTGTGATATTTCTTTATTGACTTCTATGAGTGGATCATATATTGTGTATATGAATATCTCATTTTTTTTAGTTTTTTTTTGGTCTTTTAACTTTGATGAAAACATTGCTTTCATACAAGCATTTTAAATGCATATATAATTAAGTATATGATTCAATATTAATATATATATTTGCCATTTTAATTAAGTGTACTTTCTATAATTAATGTCATTAAGATATTTTTCAACATTTTCTTCTAACATTCTATTATATTTTGAAGAACATTCTAAAATATGGGTACATTCCCACTAAAAATCCAAATTATTCCTATTACTATGATGAATCTTACTTTAATTAAAACCTTTTCCAGTACACCATACTTATGGAATATTAAAATAAGCAAACTAAAACCCAATAACGCTTATTTTTCATAGTGGTCTGAGACTGAACTGGTGAGAAATTAAGAGAATTTTTCAAAGGCCAAAATGGGTGGGGAAAACAAAAACCTGCAGTGTTAGCCAAAGCTCCAAATGCTCAGCAGCCTGAGTAGTGGTGTCCCATTATATCAGTGCTGAAAAGAAAGCCTGGACTTCATATAAAGCAGAAGCTACAGTCAGGTACCTTGAAGGTGTCTCTTTCAAAGGATGAGACAATTATTCTATGTGTCAATGTCGCTGGACCACGATTAAACTGTATTTCTACGTATACCTGTGGAGATGTTTCCAGATGAAGTTAGCATTTGAATTAGTCAAATCTGTAAAGTTGCTTGCTCACTCAGGGGAGAATAGCATCATCATCTAGACATTTAGACATACTAAAGTTTTAGAATAACAAAAGCAAGGAGCCTATGTGATAAGCTCCTAATCAGAAAGATAATTTGTTTAGAAAAAAAATGCATTTAAATGGATGGTTTATAAGGTTGTTACTATAATGAGATATCTGAACAACTTTATAAGGCAAAGAGATCTATTTAGTTCACAGTCCTGGAGATCCAAGGATCTGGCTTTGGCATCATCTTGTCTCTGGTGAGGATCACATTTGCAGGAGAATGTGTAGGAGGAAGAGATTATATTTTGAAACAGGAAAGAAGAGCATGACTAAGGGTCAGGCTCCTTTTATAACAACTTGTTCTCATCATAACTAACTCAGAGTCCCAAGAGAACTCGCTAATCTCCCTAATCTCTAGAACGGCACTTCTAATGCCTAAAACACTTCTCATAACCCTCACTTCATAAAGGTCTGAACACCTCAACATTGTCACAGGGAGGACCAGACCTTTGTTACATGAACCACTGGGGGAGCAAACCACATATGAACCAGAGCAAATGTTATATTTAATATGTTCAGAAAAAATTAATGTTGAACTACACTGTTATTTCCAGTAAATAACCTTTCAAATGTGAAAGTAAAATATTTTCTGACTGAAAATATTGAGAGCTTTCGGTAGAGCAAACCCTTATTCCGAGAGCTGGAGAATATACTTTAAAATTAGAGATAATAAACTGAGGAGAAAGTCCAAATATAAGAAAGATGATAAGCAAAGAACATGGTAAATGTATACAAATCTACCAAGCACTTGCTGAAGGAAAGACTGATAACGATGTTTACTTTGTGGATTAAATAAATCAGCTAGGTATGCCTTGACAAGAGTATATACAATGAAAGGGTGGTAAAAGAGAAATAAATATTTGTAAAGTCTTTGTATTTTCCTATAAGCAGTAAAGATATTAATTTTTAGACATTAAATATGAAAGTTAAAATTTCTAAGGTAATTACCTTCTATCATTGCATAGAAAACTATCATAAATTTAGCAAATTTACATTATATTTCTCAGGTTCTATGAGTCACAAGACTACAATCAAGATTTTGGCCAAGATGTGAGCCTCATTTGACATTATTTGCATAATTCAATTCCTTCTCATGAAGCTTCAACTACTAGAGGTTGTCTCATTTCATAGAAAATTTACAACGTGACTGCTTTCTAGCAAGGGAGAAGGACAAATCTACCACTTTCATTCTCTTCAGGAAGGACTTGGTTCTTAATAAGGGGTTGCTTTATTATGGCAGGTCCACCCCAGATTATTTTCCAAAGTCCCCTTTGCCATAGAATCTAATCATAAAAGTGGTCTTTATAATATTTACAGTTTCAGCCACCCTCAAAGTGAGGGAATTACAAACCACAGGTTGTGGATTTGGGGGATTTTCTCAGAGTAAATATTAAAAACTAGAATCCAACTGTATAATTCCCATCAGCAGAGACAAATAAAGGATAAGAGAAAGAAAAAAATGTCAATTATCCGAAACAAAGATAAGGATAAACCATTGAAAGTGAGTGAAAATATAAATATAAATTATACATTATAAATCACAGGTAGTTACTGGCTTGGCCCAGTAATTTCAGCACTCTGGGAAGCTGAAGTAGGAAGACTGCAAGTTTTGGTAAATTAGCAAGACTGACTCAGAGTAAAAAGGAAAGAAGGACCAGACGTACAGCTCAGTCTCTAGCCCTTCCCCTGCCTTTCTGGGAAACTCCTTTGACCTGAGGTGGACCCAGTCTTCTACTAGGCTCTTAGTAGCTCTGTGCTCTGCCCTGAGTTTGGTGCATGGCAGTTAATATTTGTAATTGCTGGGGTAAAAGTATGTTCTGAATGAAAAAATTTTATCTCTGTTCAATCCATGGGATTAAAAATGTAAACATTTCAAAGCTAGATTTGAATGTTGATATAATTATTCTGTGAATTTTATTTCTCCTTGACTTCTAAATATTTGTATTTCATACTTATATTTCTTTTTGAGACAAAGTCTCACTAAAATGCCCAGGTTGACTGTAAGTCTCAGCTTCCTATATAGTTGAGACAGCAGATATGAACATTGTGTTCAACATATAATGGTAAAGTTATGTGTATTTTTGACTTGATAAGTATTTAACAAAAGGTTATTATATAGAAGAATGGACAGAGAATCCGTGGTAGGTTATAAGAAAGCCCATACTCAACAAACAAGAAATTTTCAATGATTAATGAGGGTTTGTCCTGCAGGTTTGTGTTTGACTGTTAGGGTGCTTGTTTTACAAAGTGTGTGGCCAGTGGGAGTCAAAGTTCCCTTTACAGGAGATTGGCATGTGAAAGCTTCATTATCAAGCTGGATTTAACAGTAAGGATTGGGATTTATTAAAAAAAATGTAATCTAAACTGGGTGTGCTAGCTAACACTTGTAATCCTAGCAGTTGGGAGGCTGAGGCAAGAGGATTTCCATGGGTTCAAGGCCATCTCATGCCACAAAAAGTCCAAAGCTACTTTAACTGCACATTGAGATCCAGTTGTAGAATGTAGCATATTGAGGCCAGAGATATAATTAAATGTTAGAGAGCTTGTCTGGTATGCATAAGGCCTTGGATTTGATTCCCAGCAGGGAAAAAATAATTTACATATAATGTTAGGATTGGGTTCATAGTTAGGACAAGTCTTCTGGATCTTAGAAGGGAGAATGGATGCTGTGTAAGTACTTGTTTCAGATCAGGTATGAGACCACTTTTATTTTCTAAAAAGGATCAAGTAGCTTCAACCATGAAAGGAAATTGCATGTTGTGTGTGATACCAGAAACGGATAGCAAATATGGTACAAACACCATCTTACACACATAGCAGATATTGCTAATTGAGCATAGTACTCTTCCCTATGGAGACAAGATAAATTTAGGCTTTCAAAACAGTTGCTAACAATAAATCTGATGTGGCCAGCAACTATAAGCCTATTTTCTATCCCTCTGACCAATGATAGCTACACTGTGTCATGTACTTGGCTGTGTTACATGTCAGTATAATAATCCTGACATGTAGATATTATTATTTCCTAGTTTACAGGTGAAGAATAAAATAAGAAGTTAAGTAACTCCCAGATTCATACTGAAAGAAGAAGATACAGTTATAATTGAAAGCCAGGACTGCCTGATTTCAGTCTGTGCTTGACTAAATTTACCTAGCAATTTTAATGCTTCAAGAGTACAAAACTAAATATAAGACTGGCTTACTCTTAGTGAATTTGATCTGTGCTCTGAAATTTCTCATGCTTTAGCTAATTTTAGCTAGCCACTTGAATCATGTGGCCCAGGCTGCATTATTTGAAGTACGAGGGTCACCAGTGGAGCTGTGCAGGGTGGTAGGATCTATGATCCCAGTACTTGGGAGGCTGATGCATATAGTCGTCATAGCTTTGAGGCCAACCTGAGCTACACAGCGAGATCAAGGCCAGCCTCAACTATATACATAGTGATCACTTGTCTAAAAAGAAAAAAAAAAAAAAAAAAGAGGGCCACCAATGTAGAATAAAAGAACAAGGATTGAATCTTTGATAAAATGATTATCTCCTCTAACCTATCACATTCCTAGAAAGAACTCTGAGATTCTATGGAAATAGGACAAGGTCTGAGGACCCTTTAAAGGCTGCCCTAACTCTTGGTGATCTGACTTACTGTGTTACTGTCACTTTAACATTTCCTGTTCACTTGCCTATCCTTTTATCTATGTTTATTCAAATTTCCACTTTAAAATTTCTTATAAAAACATTATCTGTGTGTACTACCACCTGGACAGTCACTTATACAGTTTTTAACTTAGTCATATATTTTGCCATGAGTTCAAGACCAGCCTATGCCATGAAGCAGGCTCAAGCCTTCGTAAACTACATGTCGAGATCGAGTTGTAAAATTTAGAATACTGAGGCATTCCTTTTACAAGTGTGAAGATTAAATCATATTAATATCTTTTTAGTCATTAGTTTTACTTTCGTTTTTATCATGAAGAGGAATTATTTTTTTAAAAAAGATAAGGACAGTATAAAGGAATAGTATTTTTGTTGCCCATATGTATTCAAGCCTTCACTCAAGTATAAATACTTTTAGCAAATGTAATTATAATACATTAAAATGGCAGAAGGTTAACTTTTCAATTTTGACTATATTAAGAACTATTTAATTCCAAGATGGAACTTTCAACTCAGATGGATCCCAACTAGTATATTAATGCTCTTTAACCCTGTTGAAAATTTGAGCAGAACTGTTTACTTATGAGTTATAAAGGTAGTCAGTGCAAACATCCAAGGGAATATTGACATTTATTTCCTTCCACAATTTGTGGTCTGGGGTTGAGAACAGAGACAAAAGAGGTTAGTGGAAAGGAACTTGACTGCTTTCAGAAAAGGATTTATTGCTGGCTCAGTGTATAGAAAATCACAAAGTAAAAACAAAAACAAAACCCAATTTGTGAAGTTAAAAATATATTTATTTGGCTGTAATGTGAAAGAATAACTCAATACTTTAAAAAATAATAGTAATCTTTTCTGCTCATTACTGAGCCAACATAATCAGAAAGAAAAGAAAAAAATGGAAAAGGGAGAAAAACAAAGTGATGAAGGGAGGATAGGAGAGTGAAAAGAAAATAACAAAACGACCCTTCAGTTTAACTATTTCTCCCTCATTGCTCTCCATTCTCCTTGGAGGCAACATGAAGTCCTCACAACTACGTGCATCTTAGTATCTCCTTGTAACCTCTTACCACTCTGATTTCTTAGTTTACCCTCTAGAATACCAAGAAAGGAGAATGTCAGTGGCCATATTTGTTCTTTTGTAAGTTGATTTTATTGCTATATTTTATACATTCATTATGATTGCATTTAACATTGAGAACTTGTATCTATACATGACACATCTTGATTGTTGTTTTTCCCTTTGCTCTTGCCCTTCCTATAATTCAAAATGCCTGTATACATGAGCTTTGTTTCTTTTTTACCATTGAGTTTTTTCTTTCCTTTCTTTACTTTCCCTAGCCCCTTCCCCTTTTCCCTTCCTATTTTATAATACATATAATACATACCTTTTGGAACTCATTTATGCCTTCAGTTTCTCATATTAGAGAAATGACACATTATTTACATATCTGTAACCTATTTATTTCACTTATGAGTATGTCCTTAAGGTATATCCAGTTAAGTATAAATGACTCAAACTTATCATCATTTATGGCCAAATAATATTCCATTATATAAAACCCCCCCACATTTTCTTTATCCAGTCTCCAGTTGATGGGCATTTGAGTTGTTTCCAAGATTTAGCTATCACAAACTGAGCTGCTATAAACATGGTGCACATATGTTAATATGAAATGATCTTCTGTGTATATACCTAGCAGGAATATAGCAGGGTCAAATTAGATTTCTACTCCTATTATTTTTTTTTTTAGGAATCTCCACACTGATCTCCACAGTTGCTGCACCAGTCTACATTACCACCAACAGTGCACAAGTATTCCTTCCTCCTCACAGCCCTACCAGCATTTATTGTTGGTTGTTTTCATGATAAGAGTCATTCTTTGAATTAAGATGGAATCTCATTATTGTTTTCATTTGCATGTTTCGAATGACCAGAGATGTTGAATATTTCTTTTCTTTTTTAGGTTTTTTTGAGACAGGGCCTTGCTTTTGTAGTTCAGGCTGGCCCTGAGCTCAGCCTCAAACTCACATCACATCAATTCTCCTGCCTCTGCCTCCAGAGTGCTGGGATTACAGGCGTGAGCCACCATGCCCGGCAATGTGGTATGTGGTACTGGTTACTGCTGGGGTGAGTCTCCATGCCCTGTATGGTATGTGGTTACCAAGGATTGAACCCGGGTCCTTGCGCTTGCAAGACAGGCGCTGGAACCACTGAGCTAAATCCCCGGCCCGTTGAATATTTCTTGGTATGTTTCTTAGCTGGCTTTACTTCTTCATTTAAAAAGTGTTACTTTCAGAAGCCCATTTTTCAATTGGGTCTTTAAATTTAGGGGGGGCTGATGTTTAAAGTTCTTAATATACTCTAGATAGTAGTCCTTTGTCTGAGAAATAGCCGGTAAATTTTTCCCAAATTGTAGGTTGTCTTTATGCTCTGTTGATGGCTTCTTTTACTGGGCAGAGGCTTTTAAATAAGATGAGATCCCAGTTGTTGATTTCTTTCTCTAGTTTCCATGCTGCTGAGGTTTTGTTCATAAAGTCTTTCTTTATGCCAATGTCTGCCAAGAGTTCTACATAACATGTCTTCTAGCAGATACAATATTTGTATTTTAATATTTAGGTCTCTAATCCACTTTGATTTTAATTTGATGCTTGATAAAAGAGAGGGATCTAGATTTAATCTTTTGCAGGTTGACACTCAATTATTCCAGTAGCATTTGTGAAAGAGGCTATCTGGCAATTAATTCTGTCAGGGTTTTGATTGAGTTTTTGCAGTCCTCCATAAAGAGTATCATGTCATCAGCAAATAATGACAATTTAACTTCGTTCTTTTCTATCTTTATTTCTTTTATTGCTTTCTCTTGCCTAATTGCTGTGGCTAATGTTTCTAGAACTATATTGAACAAGAGTGGTCATCATGGACATCCTTGTCTTTTTCTTGATCAACAAAGGTTTCAGTTTTTGACCATTTAGTATGATGTTACTTGTTGCTTTCTCATAAATAGCTTGTATCAGGTTGAGATAAATTCCATCTATTCCAGTTTTCTGTGGGGTTTTGAAAATGAATGGGTTTTGGATTTTGTTGAATATTTTTTTCTGCATCTGTTGGGGTGATCATATGGTTTTTGTCCATGAGTCTATTAATATAGTGTATTATATTTATTGATTTACATATGTTGGACCATCCTTGCATCCTTGGGATGAATCCAACTTGTTCAGGGAATATAATCTTCTTGATGATTCTCTGTATTCTTTTTTTAAAAATTAATTTTATTGTGAAATAGATACATTTTATATACATATCGTGATCACACTCAACATTGACAATTTGTACCAGTATATAACATGACTTGATGCTCATTTTTTCCTGTTCCCCTGCCCCCACCCTACAACCCTTACACCCTATATAAGCTTTGTTTCCCTTTTTTTTGGTTATCATCACCACTACCCACATTTCCCTCTGCATATTTCCTATTTCACAATATCTAACATATATTCTAGAGCTCATTTACATATTCGATTTTTTATATCAGAGAAAAGATATGACATTTACACATTTGTGGCCTACTTATTTCACTTATGATTATGTGCTGAAGGTAATTCCATTTGAGTGTGAATGACTCAAACTTGATCCTCTGTATTCTGTTTGCCAGTATCTTATTGAAGATTTTTGCATCTGTGTTCATTAGTGGGATTGGCTGATAGTGCTTTTTTTTGGTTGAGTCTTTCTCTGCTTGTGGAATCAATGTAATGGTTGCTTCCAAGAATGAATTTGGCAGTATTACTTACTTTTCAATTTCATCAAAAAGTTTGAGAAGTAGTGGCATTAGCTTTTCTCTAAATGTCTTGTAGAATTTAGTAGTAAAGTCATAGGACCTGGAGTTTTCTTTTTTGGTAAATTTTTAATTACATTTTCAATTTTACATAGTGATATTGGAGTGTTTGGCATTTTTATGTCTTCTTCATTCAACTGTGGAAGTTCATATGTGTCTAGGAGTCTATACATTTCTTCTGTGCTTTCCATCTTATTGGAGTACAGGTTTTCAAAGTAGGTGAAATTATTATCCTCAGAATTTCTAGTGGAACTGTGCTGATTCCCTGTTTTCATTCTTGATTGCCTGGATTTTTGCCTTTTTCTTTCCTTCTTTTAATAAGGTTAGCTAAGGGTTTATCAATTTTATTTTTTCTTTCAAAAAACTAACCTTGTGACTCAATTTTTTTGTATCATTCTTAGTCTTCATTGCATTAATTTCTGTTCCAATCCTTATAATTTCTTCCTTTCTACAAGCTTTGGGTTTATCTTGCTCCTTTTTTTCTAGTAGTTTGAGGTTTGGTATTAGTTTATTTATTTGAGCTTACTCTGTTTTCCTAATATGTGTGTTCACTCTGAATTTCCCTTGTACAACTGCTTTCATTGGGTGGTGGACATATTTGAGAAGGAGCTCATCTTTTATCCTGAGGATAGCTTTAAGCTTTCTCTCATGACATCAGGCAAGTCTTGTGTGACCTATACTAGGGTAACCATATGCCTGATGTCTATAGGTCATAACTGTTTACATCTATCTTCTATCATACTCATATTTGTGCTCTTTACATTTACAAAACAGTCTAAGCCTTGGGTTGATAACTGATGTGAGCACCCCACAGTGCATCATGTTTGCTTGCCCATGGCCCCATCTACTCTTCCTCTTCTGCCATCCGACTCCTCAACTCCAGCATTATGGAACTCCTTCCAGTTTCCTGGACACAATTTTCTATTTCATCCTCTTTTTTTTCCTAACACTTCAATGCTTTCTTAAAGTCCTGTTATCTTATTTACAACAATATTTTTGCCAGTTTGGTGTCTTTTAGTTCCCTAAAAATGAGGACTGTTTTGATTATATCCAGATTGGTGGTATCTTTCATTATAGACAGATTACTATCTCATAGTACATGCTCAGTACAAGTTCAATGAATAAACAAAATACATAAAAATTATATACTTGCAGGAACAAAAACAACAGTTTATGATTATATCAAGTTTGAAATGTTAAAGATGTTTATACAATAAAATATTTCTTTTCTAAAACTGGAAGACTATGTATAGAGTATTTTTAGAAGGTTTGAAAAAGTATTCAGCCCTCAGTTACTTTCTGGACTCACAGTCATTCTGAAAACAGTAGTGCTTGCCACTTAGTGGGTACTCAACAAAAGTTTAATTAAGACTCAC
The DNA here is from genome assembly GCA_004026965.1 of Petromus typicus. Classification (NCBI taxonomy): domain Eukaryota; kingdom Metazoa; phylum Chordata; class Mammalia; order Rodentia; family Petromuridae; genus Petromus; species Petromus typicus. The sequence continues at coordinate 31,010 of PVIR01009268.1, read as the reverse complement.
AGATTGATCATTCATATGATGGGAGATAGGCAGCCCTGAGGAATGGAGATACGTACAAACAATTTAGCTTATTTTCTCATTGCAGTTAAATGGCACTTCACTAGGTGAATAGTGATCAGGTTTCAGCCTAGTTCTTCTGGGGCCTTTTGCTGCTGGATGGGCAGACACTCAGAAGGTACTGAGAGATTATATACAGCTGGGCCAAAGATATTGGAGTCATCAGTCCTTACATAAATCCTCCATTTCCACCAGACCTAAGGGATGTAACTGGGCTTTGCGAGTTCCATACAGCCTTCATACTAACTTTCTGTACTGTCTCTCTGTTCATTTTAACCTTATATGGAATGTGTAGATAAAAATGGTGACATGTTTAGGAAGGAATCTAGCACACAGTGATTTATTCTCCCAAAGGAACACAGTACTCTTGTGCTACTCATCAAATTGTTTCTCACCTCGAAAATTAAAATCACAATTACTTTATGTATTGATTGATTGGTTGATTGTGGTGCTGGGGATCAAATTCACAGCAAAACAATTGTTCTACCATGGAGCTGTATCCGCAGGTCTACAAGCATTTCAAAATGTTAGCGAGTGTACAGAAATGATGAGAGGAGCTGGGAGAAACATGTGCCAGGCTCTGTGATAAGTCTTTTCACATTATTTTATGGAGTATACTTACCACAACATCCTTGCTTTTAATCACTGTTTGATGCCTAGTGAGTACAAGTGCTAATTGGAATTAGGATCCAGTGGTTTACTCATGTTTAAAGAAGAAAAACACACCATTTTGGGGATGGGAGTGGAAAGGTTGATTGTCGCAAGAACAGCTTCCAACATTTGGAAATGCATCATACATTGGAACATATTTTTCTTCACAACATCAAAGTAACCCAACTGGGACAAAAAAATGACTTTTTCTAGAACATAACATGTTTCTTAAAATGGTGTAGAAACATTTGAGGTATGGAATTTTTGCTTGCAACAAAATGTGACATCAACAATTAAGTCTGCCTTGATTTTTACATGAATATTTTCAATTCATGAAAATTTTGAGCTGCACATTTATAATTTTGCATCTTTCTGTATTTACATTATGGATGAATTTTCTAAAAGTTTACTTCAAAAAAAGACCAAAAAGTATAAATAAGTAAAAAGCCAAAAAACCTGGGATATTCTAAGACTGCACAAGCTCAGCAAATTATACAATGACATCTTTATTTTTCTTCTCTATTAGTGGACAATAAAGATAATATACAAAGTTGCCACTGTTTTTCATGATAAAAGTTTTTGAATTTTTGTATGTTTAGTACAGTGGGTAATTCAACTTCTTAGGATTTTTTGCCTCTCCTTTCCATGGTAAGGAATTTTTTAAAAAATTGAAATCTTTATTGGGACATTACATATACACACCATGATTGCACTCAACAATTAGAATTTGTACCAGTATATGACACAACTTAATTCTCATTTTCCCCATAGCCCTACCCACCCTACCACCCCCACTCTCTATATACATAAACCTTGTTTCCTTTCTTTTTTGTTATAATCTCATTATTTTTCCCCCTTCACCCTATTTCGCTTTGAGTATTTTCTATTTCACAATATATAACATACAACTCTAGAACTCATTTACATCTTTATTTTCTCATACATGGTAAGGCATTTTAAAAAATGTTTCCTCCTTTCACTCTTGTATTTTAAAACAAATTCCTGTGCACCACAGATCCTGTGAGTAGCACTCTCCAATGCTACCTCTAATTGCATAATCCTAGAATGATTTATAGATAATGAACATTTCACCTTTCTTCAGGTTTGGCGCGGACAACTGAATCCATAAGTGTTTGGGGACAGTAAGGAAAGATGTTGAAAAATTTGTAGCTTCTCATGAAAATTAACACTGAGAAAAAAATTGTTTAATTCTCCTTACAGAAGAGAAATTCTCTCTTTTTCCCTTATTTTTTCTTTTATTGCTCATGACAGAAGAGTCTGACTCTGCTGTCTGGTACAGTATCCTACAATCTAGATATGCTGGTGGCGTTATTTTCTCATGATAGGTACACATTTATAGAAAAACTACATGTGCACAAACTGTCATTTTTCGTTACCCACCCCATATTTTTTCATATTTGACAATCTGCTTACTTTCTGTTTGATGAAATCCTTTCCCTACCATTTCTCCCCATCTCTGGTTCAGCATCTAACTTTCCTCTTAAAGATTTCCCTGATGTGCTCCATCTTGAAATAATCTGTGAATATCCAAATACTTAGTTTGTTTTCTTGTAGCATGTATAATTTAGAATGTTTTCATGTTATTTTTGTTTACATACTTTATCTTTCCTCTGAGGAAATCCACCTAAAAGCAGGTCTAATTTATGTTTGTGATATTGCAATGAACACATGATGGTTTATAAATATATTTGCTACTTAGGTGGTACATGAGTGAGTGAAAATGATATTTTGGGCTTCTGAAATATAGTGCATCGGTTAAGAATTTGAGATGGAGGGGGGTAGAAGATGGAGGGGTGGTAAAGAGAACTAAGATGTTAAGTACATGTATCATCTCCCCATAATGAATATATATATACAATATAATCTTTCTGTACTAAAAGCATAAACTACAATTTTTGAAGAAGCCCACAAAGAATTTAATTTTATGAAGTTTACAATAGTTTATCATTAAGTATGTTTTATGCATCTCAAATAGTCTTACTTTTAAAAAGTGTTTAGCCAAGCAGGGGGAGACACACCTATAACTCTAACTACTAGGAAGGCTGAGGCAGGAGAATTACAAGTTCAAGGCCTGTTCAATTTGGTGAAATCCTGTCTCAAAATAAAATATAAAAAAGACTAATGGTATAACTTAAAGGCAGAATACCTGAGTTTAACATCAACTGCCAAAAAATAAATATTTCATTTTAATAAAAATAAAACATATTATATACCTTAAGATATCTCTTCTTAAAATTATATTGCTAAGCATTGTGAAGATTTTTTAATTGGAAAGTTCATTCTTTAACTTTTAGCTTTGGAAAACAGTCCTTATTTTTTGATAATAAAGTCCTTATTATCTAGATGATTTTTTTTTTTTATAATTTTCACTTTTGTATTTTTTTCCCCTCTGGAATGAGACCTTATATTTCAGATGTTGATACTTCTGAGATGATCTTTTTTATCACTTAACTTTTCTTTGATATTTTGTATCTTCTACTTTCTGAAAAATTCCTGCAATATTGTCTTCCAACCTATCACACACCTTTTAAAATATTTTAAAATTTACGTTTTTAGTTTTCAAGGGCAGGTTTTCATTTTCTCAGTGTTTGCTTTTGTTTTGTTTTGTTTTTTGAGAAAGGGTTTCGCTTTGTAGTTCAGGCTGGCCCTGAGCTCAGCCTCAAACTCACATCACAGCAATCCTCCTGCCTCTGCCTCCCGAGTGCTGGGATGACAGGTGTGAGCCACCGCACCCAGCACTGTGGTATGTGGTGCTCATTGCTGCTGGGCCTGAGTCTCCATGCCCAGCATTGTACATGGTTGCTGGGGCATCAAACCTGGGCCCTTGCACTTGCAAGACAGGTGCTGGAATCACTGAGCTAACTCCCCAGCCCCTTCTCAGTGGTTTTAAAAATAGCATCCTGTTTCTTTTTTTATAATTAAGCTAATTGATATGTTTTAGATGTGCATAATGATAGGATTCATCATAAGAATTTGTACCTGTACATGATTATATCTTAATAATTTTTTTCCTTTTCCCCCTCTCCTATCCTCCTTTAACACCTCTTCCCCTCATTATTTACAAATCTTTGTTTCCATTTTATGCTTCTTTTCTCATTTTTTGCTTTCCTTCTTTTTCCCCTTCCCCTTCCCTAATTCTCCTTCCTATTTGAACATTTTCTTCCCATTTCACAATATCTATTACATATTATGGTCCTTATTTACACTTTCAGTTTCTCACATGAGATAAATAATGTGATATTTACTCATGTGAACATCTGATTTATTTCACAAAATTATGATCTCAAAGTGCATCAATTTACCTAGAAATGTCTCAGGTTTACCTGTATGGCTGACTAGTACTCCAGTGAGTTAAAAAAAAAACTCTTTTTCCATTCATCAGTTGATGAGCATTTGGTCTGTTCCAAGATTTAGTTATTACAAAATGTGCTGCTATAAACAGGGGTGTGATGTATCACTGTGATGTATTGTTTCTTGTTTTATGGGTATAATGTCTTCTCAGATCTCTACAAAAATTTAATGACAATGTTCAGTGAAATGTAAACTTTTTAATTATTTTATTAACACATTAAGCATTAAAAACAATAGGAATTCCTTACAATGAAATGTAAATTTTCATTAGAATTTAATGAGAATTTTGCTCTTTCCCAGTACAACCTTTATTTAAACTTTTTGAAGAATTCTTATTCTTAGCTTCTGTCTCATTACAGACATGTCATGAATTAAAACGGAACCATCTTTGTGCTGCAAAGTTATTAGAGAACTGTGTGTGGAAGGTGCCCACTTGCCAGGCTGGCTATGGACTAATTCAGTGCTGACTTATGTATTATACTGGGAAACTCAAAACTATCAAAAAGGATTCCCCCCCTGAGATCAATAGCTTTAGAAAAGAACTCTTACTGCCCTGGTGATCTGCAATCCCAATACTTTGGGAGGAAGAAGCAGGAGGACTGTAAATTTGAGCCAAGCCTGGCACATGTAGTGAGTTAGCCAGATCACCTCAAACACAACAAAAAGTTAACAAGAGCCAGGCATACAACTCAGTGTGAAGGCAGTGGGATCAGTATCAACTACTGCAAACAAAACAAAATGAAACAAAACACAAACAAAAACATCTGTTTAGATTTTTTTTTTTTTTTTGCCTGGGTGATCACTGGGCAGGCATTTGTGTGCGTGTGTGTGTGTGTGTGTGTGTGTGTGTGTGTGTGTGTGCGTGCCTGTTTCTATTCCTTATCGAGACTTATAGTTGCTTCCTTCTATTTTCAGCCCTTGTTGTGCCTTTCTCCCAGTCTTCTCTGCATCTCTTTTTCTGTCCCCAGCATATCCACTTTACCTAAGCCTCAGCTTTATCTTACTACATTTTGCATCACCCATCTATTTCTATCTTATAAATCTCCCTCTATAAATTTGGTCTTGTGAATAAAATTCAGCTTGGACGGTTGAGTAGGTGATGCTCTGACTGTGAGAGTAAGGTTCAGTTAAGCGTGGGTGGTTTCCAGTTTCCTGAGTGAACTGGGCAAGGGGAAAGTACTTAAGATACTGCACAGGGAGTGGAAGATAAGCTCGCTTTACAATGTAAGTAGCCTGGTTACTTATTTACAATTGGGAGAAGATAAATAGTCAATAACTACAGAAGTTCTACAGAAAAATCTAAAGTTACTTAAATTAGAAAGTTGTTTTCATTGTGCTGCCACGATATATTCCTGACATAGTGCAACCTTTGATTTTCTCCCCATTTTTGGCACTTAGAACAAAATAAAGTTGCACCTTCAGCTAGGCTGGCCACTCCTAATCATACTCATTCGCAAAGAATGTCCCCTTTGAATCATTGTGACGTTGGCTGGTTATACCACAGGTTCCTCAGGATTGGTTGGGACTGCACATAGAATACTGTTTGCCTATAATCAAGTTGATAAGCTACAATATAAATGTATGCAGTCTCCTGCTCTTAGGCTCTATGGTAGCATGAAGTATTCACTTTCTTTTCTCCCAAATATTTTCATGCAAGATCCAGAAAGGACACATTATCTCTCGCCAAAAGAAGAGGTCTCTAAAGAAGATAAAGCCTAAAATGGGTCTGCTGAGCTCTAAAACCCTGAAAGCCAAGCATGCCCATGTTCTTCTCCTGGGACTTGACTCAGCTGGGAAATCTACTCTCCTTTACAAATTAAAGCTTGCTAAGGATGTTACAACCATCCCAACAATCGGTTTCAATGTGGAGATGATCCAACTGGAAAGTAGTTTCTCGCTCACAGTCTGGGATGTCGGAGGACAAGAAAAAATGAGAACTGCTTGGAGTTATTACTGTGAGAATACGGACGGGCTGGTTTATGTTGTGGACAGTACAGACAAGCAGCGACTGGAAGCTTCCCGGAAAGAATTTAAGCTCATTTTGCAGAATGAACATATTAAAAATGTGCCTGTTGTAGTACTAGCGAACAAGCAAGACTTGCCGGGAGCTCTGACGGCTGAGGACATTACCAGAACGTTCAAACTGGAGAAGCTCTGCGGTGACCGGAACTGGTATGTGCAGCCCTGCTGTGCCATCACGGGTGATGGGCTGACCGAAGGATTCGTGAAACTAACAGGATTTGTGAAAAGCCACATGAAATCCAGAGATACTTCAGCAGTCTTCAAGCAGAACTGAGGCTGCGAAAAGGTCCAAGCCTCAAAAGAGACGCTGATGACAATATGGTAACTTTTTTTTCCATGTCAAATGAAAAAAGTAACTGAGTTGGTAAACTTTTCTTCAGATGTTATTTCACCTAATTTCATTAAACAACTCTAGAAAATGCTTACTTTTCAGCTGAGAGTTTTAAAAAACTCTGTGGTAATGATCATCAAGAAGCTTTTATTATATTTTGCAAACTTTTAATATGTTGGATAGTCCAGAACAGTAATGTCTGGTACAAGTAAATTATCCCTTTATTAATTTTATATGACTATAAAATTTAAATAGGCTGTTTGCTAATAGAGTTAAATTTTTTCAGGTTGTTTCCAGCCTCTATAGGTATGGAATTCTACCATGTTCCTATGGAATAGCTGAGTGATATGGAAAATGAACTTTAATTATAGAGAGGGAAAAATCATGTCACTATTTTGTAAATCCTTGTTCCCTGAACAAAGTCATGTCCCCTCACCTTCACTCCAGGCTCTTGAAATCTATTGCTGAAAATTACCAAATCTTAAACAATGTACTTCAGGTCAATTGCTTGGAGGCTATGCTGTCCCATAACAAGCAGAAATATGTAATTTAAAGTTCTGAGGATTCAGGTAGTACCTTGGAATTTAGAGCAAGATCTGAGTTTAAGGCTCAGCTCCCGGCTGCAGCTGTAACACCTGCTCAGTGGAATTCCGTGTAAGGGCCATTGCATGAGGTCACGTGTACAGCTCATCTTACTGATCAAACAGGAAGCAAAGCCAGACTTTGCTCACAGAGACCCAGCAATGCACAAGGGGAAATAAGATAAAGGTGATAGGGCAGTAAGTCCTGTGCTTATTGCAGAGGAGGATCTTTGACCAGGAAATGAGAAGTGCTTTATGCTGGTGATGGTGTCTAAGAAGGTCCCTAACTCTGGGAAAGTCCAGGTTACTCACATAAATTTCCATCTCTAGGAGACTCTCCAGAAGCATCATGACCCGGAGGAGGCAAAGAAACAAAAGATTGGACTGGAGCTCCCATGAGAGGCTCTGAACTTCCAGAGAGGGCCTGACACTGACAGACTCTTCTGACCCCCAGCCTCCGGCAAGGCTCAGGTGGGCTGGAAGCAGGCATCCTGCCTCTACCGCACCTCCTGGACCACAAATCTTAAGATCACAGAGGAAAATAAAAGTACAATGAGTCAAGGGTCCTGCTCCTAGATTCCTTTACTTTTCTCAGCCATGATTTGTTTAGCAAAGATCTGCCTCCTTCTTGCTACATGGCAGGACCATGTAGCAAGTAGACCTACTACACGTAGGAGTTAGCACTAGTTGAATACTTGTACATAATGAGCATTGGGCTAAGTGCATTCATATATCTTCTTTAATGTTCAAATGCCCGGAAAAAAATAAGCATTATTATCTCAATTTTACAGATGTGAGTAATGAGACAAAATAGGGTTAAATTATAACCACAAAACACTAACCTTGTATTTTAACTGGGGAGCACTGGAGCCAAGATTCAAATGTAGGCATGTCTGACCACAAGGCCTGTGCTACTAATTACCATAATATTGGGGATTTTTTGTTTTGGTTTGGGGTTTTGCTGTAATTTTTGTTTTTCTGTGTAGTTCAGACTGGTCTTGAACTCACTATGTAGCCTAGGTTGGCCTTGAACTTGTAGTGACCCTCCTGCTTCAGCCTCTCAGCCTCCCAAGGGCTGAGATGACAAGTACGTGTCACCAGGTCCAGCAATACCGTTTTATATACAAGGCACGATCTGTTCTCATTGAGCTCCCAGCACACAAATAAGAATAGATTCAGGACTAGGGATATTTCTCGGTGATAGAACACTTTAACCTAACATGTTTTGAATCCTAAATTTTATTCCCAGAACCATAAAAAAAAAAAAAGAAGAAGAAGAAGAAGAAGAAAGAAAGAAAAAACCAAACCCTTCATGCTAACATAGATTACTTTCATATTAATGAAGTTCTTTAAAAGCAAGCCAGACAAAGTAAATTAACTGTAGTAACAGATATAAGAAACATTCATCATGGCAAAAAAAAAGATTCTGATATCAGGAATATATGAGGGTAAGGAAAGCTGGGTTAAATGCTCATAATACAGCTTTTCCTAAATTTAGCAAAATAATTACAACCTCAAATATATATTTCCTTATTTTTAAAAAATTGCACCTTCCTGGAAATCTTCAAATTAGGCCAGACTAATTTATTTATATAGGAAATGTCTGAATAGAAAATGTCTTCTATTGTTCTTGCATTTTTGATAATTTGTAGCATCAGATTCTCATGGCCTAGTTCTAGTAGGTTATAAAATTCAAAGTAACCAGGCTGGAAGAATGTTGAAAATATTGGATGCCCCTGGGTATGTCTGGTGGGTGTGGTAGGCAAATATATTCTGAATTGTGAACAAACTTTATAAAACAGCATTTTCTGCCATTTCAAAGTCTTTTCCCATATAGTAAAATTTCTGTTAATATTGTCTCAGACTATGTGTACTGTGATGCTTTTCCCAGGATCTGGTCTATTTTTCCCGGTAGACATGTGCTTTCTTCTTTAGGTTAATTTTTACCGGGGTGTTTTCTTTGGCCTTGCCTCCAGCTCTCTCTACCTGCTGCTGTCTGATGTTCCTCACGGCGTCTATCTTTCACAGTGATATTCTCTGCCTCAGCCTCTCCTCCCCACTTCCTCCCCTGAGGTCTCAGGGCCTTTGCACTGAGCTACATCCCATTCCTTATTCTGAGACATGATTTTCTTAAATTGCTAAATTGCTTGGCCAGCCTGGGCTTGAATTTGTGATCCTCTGTCCCAGCCTGCCAGTGTGCTGGGATCACAGTCATGTACCACCATGCCTGGCTCTGAAATGCTTCTTGATTAAAGATTTAAAAAGTCAATCTTAACTCTTTGAGAAAAAGGTAAGCATTGGTTAAATATTTTGAAAGGTAAGTATCACTAAAATATTTCTGATTTTCTAAATACTATAACCAAGAAAAAAAATCCTACAGGGCAAAGCAACAAAGAATGACAAAGAAATCAGCAGCAGGGACTGTTCACCAAACCAAGGAAGGTCAGGAATTTCAGGTAGAGAAGTTCTGTGCTAGTTGCCTGCAGGCAGCACTACAGGGCAGCGTCAGAGGCTGACTGATCACTGCTGCATGTGCAGTCAGAGCGCAGCCTAAGACCCTGAGCTGTGCAGACCTCAAATGCGGCTCCTCTTGCTTGCAGGAGCTCTCTCTCTAAGAGGCAACGGCAGAGACTGAGACCGAGTGACTTCTTCAGTAGTACTATTTTAGCGTATTAACACCACCCTATTCTCAGGGGGATTGCAGTCCACTAGGTTTTTATCATAGTGATGATTGTAATTACTAAGCATGAGAAAGTACATTTTATCTTAAAGTGCCATACAGATATAAAATTTGGTTATTAGATGACGACTGTATGAATAGTGTTTGCATGAATATTATTTCATTTGTTTTCACAAAATCTTATGGGGTGGCACAGCAAATTCTATAAACCCTACTGTAAGAATATAAGGAAGCTGGTTAAAAAGTCACCAGACCTAGTCCTCTGATTCCCAAGAAAAGATGTACATATAAATATTATCACACAATGACTTTTACAATAATGTGGCATACGCAGCTTTTACCATTCAATTTCTGTTTCTACAAACCAAGTGGGACCATGAGCCAAGGTGTTTCTTGGGCCCCAAACCGAGAAGATGGCTCCCTTTGTCCTTCTGATTCTACATCCATCAGCAAATGCTGTCAGCTCCTGACCAGATCTCATCCCCATTGCTACCAAAAGGCTACAGCCACTTTGTGTTTGGGTGACTGCATTCTTCACCAAAATTTTACCAATGAGTCTTTGATCTGATCACATTATTTCCTTGCAGCCCTCCCTATTCTTGCATCTGCCCCCACCCCGTTCCTGGTACCCACCTCCTGTTCCCCCCAACTCTAAGGATACCTCCACATCCATTATAACTCCCAGCTCAGTATGCTTCCCCCTCCCCCTTAAACTTGTTCTTCCTGTTCAGCATGATACATTTCTCTCAGGCCTTCATTCATATCTTTTAGATTTCCAACCACATGAGCAGAAATGTACTCTGAATTCTTACCTCAATGAGCTTCCTTGTCTCTGCCATTTTCTACCTCTTATTTACTAGCACACTTTTTACTTGCCTAGAAGATGAGCATCATTGACCTAGTCCATCTTGGGTATGTCATATCCTGGAATTATGCTTAAAATAAAGTTGTAAGTTATTTAAAGAGTTACTTGTAAACTCAAGAAAGAAAAGATGTCTAGAACAAATGAAGTGATGGTATGAATCCTAAATTGAGGTCTTGTCAGTGGCCTCCGTGGGCTTCTGTTGATGGAATATAGATCCAATAATGGTGAGTAAAAAGAATGATAGAGTGCGGCTCATGATGGTCTCATTCTATGTCAGAACACCATAGAGGAGCCTGCACTCAGGGTCTTAAGCATAAGGAAATGCACACAGTCTTTGGAGTCAGCATTGGGCAGGAATTATGGTTCATTACCTGTTTGGCTGTTGGGCCTGAGTCAGCTTTCTTGACTATAACCAGAAGAAACTACTCAGGCCCATTGATGAGAATCACCACAAAAAGCTTAGAAAATTAGATTGAGGGCTGGGGATTTAGCTCAGCGGTTCCAGAGCCTGTCTTGCAAGCGCAAGGGCCTGGGTTTGATCCTCGGTAACCACATATCATACTGGGCATGGAGACTCACGCCCAGCAGCAACCAGTACCACATACCACAGTGCGGGGCGTGGTGGCTCACGCCTGTAATCCCAGCACTTGGGAGGCAGAGGCAGGAGGATTGCTGTGATGTGAGTTTGAGGCTGAGCTCAGGGCCAGCCTGAACTACAAAGCGAGACCCTGTTTAAAAAAACAAACAAACAAACAAAAAAAAAAAAACAAAATTAGATTGATAATTCCCACCCCGACTGATGAATCAGGATCTCAGTGGTGCCAAGTTGTCCAGGAACTCATATTTTGACCAGCACTGTTATCAGGTATTTCTATTATTATTCATTGTACTAGGGATTAAACCAAGGGCCTTCACACTCACCTACATTCCAAATCCTATTTACAATTTAGTATTTTGAGACAGGATCTCACTAAATCTGTAAGATGTCCAAGCTGAATTCTAACTTGTGATCCTCTTGCCTCAGTCTCCTAGAGTACTGGGATTACAGGAAAGCACCTCCATAGCAGCCTGTCTCTTTCTTCATTCTTATGGATGCTCAGACTGTCCCAGAGTGTCCTAGGAGAAGCCCCTTAAACTAGTTACCATCTTTATTGACATGTTCCCATTATTCCTTGAGTACTTCCTTATTTGCAGGGAACAGTGACTTTTTCCCCCAAGCTCACCATTTACTTTCCTTACCTGGCTGCTTCACACCTGGAATTAACCCATTTCCCCTTTTGTTGGTTAACGGAGTTCAGAAATCAAATAACAAAAGCTTCTTATTGTTATTGAGGTGTCACAGCTCAGGAAATGAGGGGATGTTAGAAAAAGCAATAAAAACGCATATTAAAGCAATATTGATACTTTCAAGTTGAATGTACACCATGAGATTTTTTTGTCTCTTTTTCCCATTCCTTTGTATGTCCCTCTTTCACAAAGAACCAAGGTTCCAAAAGTGCCAATAAATTTATTCAGCTTCCCTATCTTACATCACAACAAAACATTTTCAAAATCACTATGCCAATACTAACATTTCAAATTCTTTGTGTTCTTATTCAGAGCACTATGTTCAAAAGTTACATAAAGTAACTTTGTGTGTATGTGTGTGTTTAATTTTTATAAATACATTGTAGATTTTAGGTCGAGCATTTTGCTATTTGCATTTAAACTTTGATTCTAACTTTTCTGAACTCATATTAAGTTTTGTGTGTCTGCTATTTGAGATTGAACCCAGGCTTCACACTGGACTATACCCTGCACTTTTTTGGGACAAATCTCAGTTAGTTGCTAAGTTGCCTAAGCTAGACTCAAACTTGCCACCCTCCTGCCTCGTACTCAAAGACCGATGATGTTATAGGCGTGCACCACCACATCTGGTTTAACTTTAATGTTTTTGAGTCTGAAGAAATTTATATGCCTCAGAAATTAAAATTATATAAAAGGAATATTCCGATAAATCCACTCACAGCCCAACCATTCCATCTATTCCAACATGCGACCATTTCTATAAGTAAGTACACATAATTATATTTATTTTTCCTTTTTTTCTTATGCAAAGTCCTTATTTTTAACACAGAAGAAATATTTTTTTAAACTTTTAACTGATTTTAACTGATTTACATTTTATATACACATCAGGATCACATTAGACATTGAGAATTTGTACCAGTACATCACACGAGTTAATTCTCATTTTTCCTTTTCCCCTGCCCACCCTACAACCCCCTGCCAAGAAATAACTTTAAAATAAAATTATTTCATTATGACAGTAAGGGAAAAAGTGTCCTCAGCACGATAAACTAATGTTCATGTATCCTTTGTTATACATAAAGTGGATTTTCTTTCACTTTAAGATATTTTTTCATTCAATCTCCATGTGTGTATTTAGTTGCTTATTAAAAAGGAACATGAGAGATTGTGGTGACAAAATATCATCTTCTTTTTGTTAGGGGATAATCACTCTTTGTTACATAGTTTATTTTTTCTGTTGATTTAAAGCAAAAGATAAAATTTACATTTATTCTAAAATTTAATGTTGTGTGAAAAAACACATTGATCTTAATATGTAAAATTCCGTGTATTTATAGACACATACATATGTAAACTTACACAGAAAATATAAAGTATACAAAATATTCAGGTAGTTGCATTATAGATGAGTAGAATTTTTGAGTTATATTTCCTGAATTTTGTACAATGAGCTTGTGTTACTTTTATATCCAGCAGTAGAAAATATTATTTAAAAATCACTACTTAATTCTGTATAAATCATGAGGGAAAAAGGACCTCATTCCGTCATTTCAGATGAGATTCTGCGTAAAGAAATTCTTTTAAAGACCAGAAATACTTCAACGTATGAACACCAGAGGGCGCTGTTACCAAGTTTAAAATCGAAAAACAAAAAACTAAAACTAAAAGCTAACATGTACTGAGACTAATCCTCACGTAAGTGCATCATTATTCCATCATCATCCCCCTTTACAGAGAAGAGATGTGAGCCATGCACCTACCTAGACCTAGAAAAAGCACCTACCGTGGTTTCTGTATATACTCAACTTTTTACTCTCATTTGTTTGGGGGATTTTTTTTTTTTCTGCACCAGGGATAGAACTTAGGGCTTTGCACTTGTCAAGCAGGCATGGAACTGGAACCACTGAGCTACATCTGTGGCCCTGAGAAGTTTTAATTCTCTCTTAAATTGTGGCATATCCCACATTATTAGATGCTTTCTCTATGACTGCACTCAAGAGTCTAGGAAACAGAATGGATATTCAACGAGAAAGTTTAGAAGACACAACACATTAGCATTTTACTGCTCTTTATTTTGAATATATGGTCAATTTTCCATTTTAAAAATTAATTTTGTAATTGCTAAATATTGCAAATTGACACAATATGAAGTTTTGAAATATGTATACATCACAGAATATCTAAATTGAACTAATTGACATATGTATAGCTTAAATATTTAACATTTTTTGTAGTGAGAACATAAAATCTATTCTCAGTGATTTTCAAGTATAAATACGCTATTATAAACTTGACACCTAGACACACACAGATCTCTTAAATGTATCCTTCCTGTCTCCCCTGTGGAGGAGAATTTGGCAAAATTGAACAAAGTCACGTACTTTTTAATCTAATAATCTGTAGGAATTTCTCCTGAAGATATACAACTATAGACCTGAAGCAACATATATGTAAGGTTATTAACTGTGGCATTACTTGTACAGAGAACTACCGTGAATAACCTAAATTTTTCTCCACTGGAGACTGGGTTTTTAAAAAGATGTATTCTTGGAGTGAAATACTATCCAACCAGACAAAACAATGATAAAGAGACACGATAAAGGGGAACTAAAAGGGTGAAGAGTCGGTGATAGCAATGACAAGGACACTTAAAGCCCATATCTGGATTTCTGAGTATTGTTCTTTACTGAAAGGAACTAGAACTCCTTGAAGAAATAGCAGCTCAGATGTGGGGCGGGCAAAGTGTAAGGTAAGCTTAAAATATCTTTTTGTGCCACAGAACAAAGACTGAAAGACTCGGGTCCAAAGGTTAGAGAGGCAACTAACAGAACTCGGATCACTCAAGTCAGAGTCAGTTTTAGCATCCCAAAATATACAAGTACATAAATGCAAATGGTAATGGACTATAATACACTGAATAAGCAAAAACAAAAACTAAAGTATAATTGTGTTTGTAATGAGCCCACAGACACTCATTACAAAAAGTGAAAAAATTAGGGGTGGAAGTAAAGGAAATCTCTTTTGTACAGAAACATATAAACGGCAGAAATGAAAAGTCACTAGTTCGCAACTGCAAAGTAGTATGATTATGGGTCCAGCATTTATAATCACAGGGGATTTTCTGAAATATCTTTTGGCTCTACTTTTGAGGTTAATAGATTTGAAATTAAAATCCTTGAGTGGAAAAGGGGAAAGCTATGGAACCCTTAGTTTGATATGTTTTTCCTCTCTCCCCAAACCAAAGAATCACTATTTGCAAATCCAGCCTGAGGCTGGGCTCTAGTTTCCTCACTTTAAATTCTTCTCATTTTTTGTTACATAGCCACAGGGTATATTGGAACTCCTTGCTAAAGCAGGACTCATCATAAAGTCAAAAGACATGTCAGAGTAGGAGTTGATATTGCAATACATCACAGACAAAAGATGCTCCTAATATAAGCTGTATGCTTTTTATATGTTAAAACAGTAATAAAAAATCCTACTTAACATAGTATACCACATGAAGTATCCCACCCTCAAGATGAACTAAAGTATAGGTATTCTGAGGAAAACAATGCCTCTTAAGAACTTTTCCTTAATGTATCTTTTTGAAATCATGTTAGAGGGGACATAATAATATTGACCCAGACAGAGGTGAAAATGGGGTGATCCTTTTCCTGCCATCATACAAAGCTGTGACTCACACCTTCATACAAAATGACAGGTGACTAAGTTAAGAGAGTAACAAATTTACTTAAGCAGTTTTACATGCTATGCTAGCCTTGCTGGGCATGAAGGTGCTTGCCTGCCATCATAACACTCTGGGAGGTGGAGGCAGAAAGATACAGAGTTCAAACCAAGCCTGGGCAAGTAAGGGAGACCTTGTCTAATATAAATAAATAAATAAATAAATAAATAAATAAATGAAATAAAAATAAATACAAGGGCTGGGATGTAGTCTATTGTGTAGGCTTCTGGGTTCAATCCCCAGTAAAAGACATACACACACACACATACATGCAGGTAGAAAACCTAAATACTCAGGTGAAATTTTTGGAATAAACTTCAATGAAACTATACAGTTGTGCAGAGATATGATTGGACAAAAAGGATATGATCTAATGCTAACAAACTGACTGGAGAAACCTAGAAAAGCCTGTCTGTCTAGTTTGCTCCTGGCCTACCTGTGCAGCATTCCTTCCTCCTGGGTGTGAGGCAGGAGTGAGTTTTGTAATCTACTTTACACAAAGTAAGTCAGAGAATATTTCTATGGGCAGCTCTAACACAGAAAAGTGAGAAAAGTGAAGAGTAGTATTTTTAGGGCTTAACCTTGCCTTGGGACAAAGGGACTCTAGTTATTATAGCTCACTCTGGAAAGAGAAATTCCAGTTCTACGGTTTGTCTCGGGAGTAGAGAACGCAGGATACAGGATACGAGGTCAGAGAGAAATGCCGCTTCTGAGGCTACTTTTTGGGCCTTCCCTTGAAATATTTTTTGAGCCCCCAAAGCCACCACAGGCCAAATACCTATTTTATCCTACCAGATTTGCTTAATCTAGTGTATACTCTCCTGATGTAAATATTAATTACACTCCCTTTAAAGCTCAAAGGTGCCTGTTTGGACAATACATCATGTAGTTTCCCTTCTTCTAGGACACTGCTGGTTCTCTCCACAGAAGTTTTCATTTGCTTGATACTGAGGGGTATATGGTAAATTAGATAAGGAAGCAAGAAAAAAACTGTGGAATGTGGGAGGCAGAATAATGATACACAGCCAGGAGTGGGGGCACACATCTGTAATTCAAGCCCTCTGGGGGCTGAGGCCGTAGTTCAAGGCCAGCAAGACCCTGTCTCTGAAAAAGAATGGCCCTACCCCCAAGATTCGATATCCTGACCCACAGAGCTGCACCCCTGGGAAGTGAGGTGAGCAGGTCACCCACCTTCTGGTCCCCCTTTTGTCTCTTTTAGGCATAAGTGTTCTTTTTTAGTAAACTTTTCCTACTCTTGAAAAAAAAAAAAAGGAACCATGAATATTATTTTAGATGTTAAAGTGAAAGTGATGAGATTATCTTGTTTTTTTCTGGTGACATTAATCTAATTGTATTGATCTTTAAAATCAGAGAATCTTGTGTTCAGACTTAGGAGATAACAACAATGAAAGAAGAGTCCAGGAGCTGCAACACTGTTGGCTTTGAAAATGTTGGGGCCATGAATCAAGGAATATGGGCAGCCTCCAGACACTAGTAAAAGTAGGTAAACAGATTTTCCCGTAGAACCACCAAAAGAAAACACAACATTAAATTTCAAGCTAGTACTTTTAAGAGGTTTAATTCAGTAATTTTGTGGTGATTTGTTTCAGTAACAACAGGAAACTGAAACACTGAATTAACTGTATTTTTAAATAATGTTGGAAGAATATAATAAACCATTAGTCATTTAATAAATAATCAAGTATGCCTGGCTGAGTGATGAAGATAAATTTCCCCCATGTTAGCATGAGTGGAGAATGAGTGCCACGGAAACATGTAAGAGTTAATAGCAAGAAGAATGAAGTAATGAACAAATACAAGGAAACAAACCAGATCATGAAAACACGAGCAGAAGGCATCCTAGGTTAAATATGTGGCATGAAGCTCAGGAAGGCATCTGAATGTCACAGGGCAAGTTGGAAACAGCAACCTCCAAAGCCTTACAAGAAAATTTCTCTTTCTCACAGTACCTGTCTTTCATGGGTCAATACAAGGTCTTCTAACCTTTGAGGGTACAGTTTGGTAAGGCTAGTCCCAAATTTTGACTAATCTCCACATGGATTTCCACAGTGAATGAACCAGCCTACATTCTCACCAACAGAGGAAAAGGGTTCCTTTTTTCCCACAGCCCTGCAAACAATTATTATTGGGTAATTTCTTTTCCTTCTCTTTCTTTCTTTCTCACTTTCTTGTTTTCTTTCTTGAGACAGGGTTTCACTTTGTAGTTCAGGCTGGCCCTGAGCTCAGTCTCAAACTCATAGCAATCCTCGTGCCTCTGCCTTCCAAGTGCTGGGATTATAGGCATGAGCCACTATGTCCAGCACTGTGGTGTATGGTACTGATTGCTGGTGGGTGTGAGTCTTCATGCTTGACATTCTTGTATGTGGTTACCAGGAATCTAACCCAGGTCCTTGCGATTGCAAGGCAGATCCTGGAACCATTGAGCTAAATCTTTGGCCTTATTGGGTGATTTCTTAATAGCTGCCATTCTTTCTGGAGTGAGATGGAATCTTTGGATTGTTTTTATTTGCATCTCTGGAATGACAAGTAATGTTGAACATTTTCTTCATACATTTATTTGCAGCTTCTATATCTTCATCTGAGAAATGTCTGCTCATTTTAGAGCTCACTTTTGAATTGGGTCTGTAAATATGGGGGGTCTGATTTATTTAAGATGTTTATATTAAGTTGTTATATATATTCTAATAGTAGTCCTTTGTCTAAGGAATAGCTGATAATTTTTTTTCACACTGTAGATTGTCTTTTTGTCTTCTTGCACACTCTTGTGTAAATTACCCCTCACCCTGTGTAGGTTCCAAAGGCCCCAATCCAGGGCACCCAGCATGCCAGGCAGGCACTGAGTGTACAAGTTATGGTGGCATGCATTTATAATCCCAGTAATCTGGGAGAATGAAGCAAGATCTCAAATTTGCACTCACCCTGGAAATGTCACAATTTAATGAGACCTTGCCTCAAATAAATACACATGTAAAAAAAAGTTGGGCACCCGTGTTTATAACAGCTCAATTTGTGATTGCTAAATCTTAGAAACAACCCAACTGTCCATCAGCTGGAGACTGGAAAAAAGCTGTGGTTTTTCTACAGAATGGAGTATTACTCTGCCATAAAAAATGATGTTTGATTCATTTATACTTAAATGGATGTACCTTGAGGATATCCTCATAAGTGAAATAAACGGGTCACAATTGTGTAAATATCACATCTTTTCTCAGGTATGAGAAAATAAAGATGTAAATGAGTTCTAGAATGTATGTTATATATTGTGAAATAGAAAATACTCAAAGTGAAATGGGGTGGAGGGGGAAAAATAATGAGATTATAACAAAAAAGAAAGAAAAAAAAGTTTATGTATATAGAGGCTGGGGGTGGTAGGGTGGGTAGGGCTATGGGAAAAAATGGGAAATAATTTGTGTCATATACTGGTACAAATTCTCATTGTTGAGTGCAATCATGATGTGTATATGTAATGTACCAATAAAGATTTAATAAGAAAAAAAAAAGGGCTGGGCAACAAAAGCTGGCAAAGCTGTGGGGAATAAGGAACCTTTCTCTGCTGTTGGTGGAATGTAGACTTACATAATTATTGTGGAGATTAGTGTGGAGGTTCTTCAAAAAACTAGGATTTGAGGTTCCATTTGACCCTGCTATTCCCCTTCTAGGGATATACACGAAAGTATTACAAGATTCATATCACAGTGACATATGTGCACCCATGTTCACAGTAGCTCACTTTGCGATAGATAAATCTTGGAAATAAAGCAAATGCCCTTCAACTGGAGACTGGATAGGGAAGTTTTTTTTTTAAATAAAATTGAGTATTACTCTATCATAAAGAATAAGTTTGAGTCATTTATACTCAAATGGACATACCGTGAGGACACACTCATAAATAGGCCACAGATATGTAAATAATGTATCTTTTCTAGTACGAGAATCTAAAGATGTAAAAGAGTTCTAGAGTGTATAACAGGTGTTGTGAAATAGAAAATATTCAAAGGGAAAAGGGTAGGAGTAAATAATGAGGGGAAAGAAAAAACGTGATGCTAAACAAGGAAATAGGGCCAGGAATTTAGCTCAGTGGTTCTGGTGCCTGCCTTGCAAGTGCAAGGTCCCAAGTTTGACCCCTGGTAACCACATACAATGCCCGGCATGGTGACTTACACCCATCAGCAATTAGTAGCACATACTGTAATGCTGGACATGGTGGCTCTCGCCTGTGATCCCAGAAATCAGAGGGTAGAGATAGGAGGATTGCTGTGAATTCGAGGCTGGCTTGGACTACATAGCTAGCCTGCGCTATAAAACGAGGTAAACAAAAGTTATATATATAGGGTATGGAGAGGTTGTTGGGTGGGCAGAGGAAGGGGAAAAAGAGAATTAAATCGTGTAGAGTTAATAAATTCTCAATGTTGAGTGTGATCGTGATATGAATATAAAATGCACCAATAAAGAATTCCGTTTTTAAAAGGGGCTGTTAGTATCACCTTGCCTGCCAAAAAAGCAAAAAAGAATACTACCTAAGATCTAGAGCTAGTAAGGACCCAAGGAGAGTATATCGACACCTCACCCAGATTCCTCTCACAACTACTGGGCTCAAGTTTCACAAGCCAAAGAAAGTTTCCTGTGACTGCATGCACAGGTGACGTCACACCCAACGCAGGAGAAAGCAGAGAGCGCTGACTGGACCTGAAGGTTGTAGGCTCACGCGTAGCACTGACGTCACACTTTCCAGTCTGCCCTGCTTGCTTAAGTCATCCTGCAGACGGGTGTTCACTGGTAAGGATCCCGGAGGCGAGTTGGCTGATGGAGTGAAAACTTGTTTGGAACGGCATGTAACCTAGGTCAGTGACTGATGGCATTAGTTGTATTTTTGTTTGTTTTTGTCACAGGGTCTCTCAGTTCAGGCTGCGCTTCAAACTCGAGGCCATCCTCACGCCTCAGCCTCCTCAGCGCTGGGATTACTGTCCTGTGCCTCCAAGCACAGCAGCATTAGCAGTCTTAAAGAAACATATCTGCATCTAGCGGGCTGCTGGTCTGACAGTTGTTCAGGTTGCAGGAATTAAGCACTAGGTAGTTCTACAGAGACTTGTAGGTGCCGCCCCTTTGGAGGAGGGATACAGTAACCCCATAACCTAGTAGTCAATACACTTCATCTGTTTAAGGTCATTTGAGAAAGGTAAAATTACAAGTTTATGCAGATATACATATACAACATAAATGTCAAAAGACTTATTAGTGAAAGAGCCAATCAAACACTAAAACTCAACGAATGTTAAAAACCCTGTAATGTAACACCTCTCCCTGACCAGCACCTCGCTTCCTGTATATGCACATCCCGATCAGCGAGATCTTTGACCTCAATTTCCAAATAGGATTCATCTTTTTCCCACTTTCACAAATACTGTTTCGTCTCAGTTTGAAATCATCTGTGGATACCCCTACTGACTCCTACTATCTTTCCCTTTCAAGGCCCCAGGTCATTCTCTTTGTTTTCCGTTTCCAGAGTGTTCTTTAAAACAAAAATAATAAAGAAGATAATACTGCTTTTCTTAAACGCCCACCCTAGCTTGCTTGGTTGAACATTTAAGTCTACATTCCCTATGATTGCATGTTAGGAACTCCTGTGAGCTACTGTGCTTATTCTACAAGCTCACCCTCCCTGCTCAGAACTCCTCCGCCCACGGTGCCCATTCCAGTGAATTCTGCAGTTACCTCGGTTTTTTTTTTTTTTTTTTTTTTTTTTTTTGTAAACCTCATGCCCCACAGTGACGTTTTAATGAAGAGCCCCTTATATCACCCAGTGACATAGCCCTCTTACTTTGTGTAACACCCTCTATCCTAGGCATCAAAATGCCTAGCAATGCATTTTCTGTGTTAAGCCACATATCGCTGTATTGCCTTCTCAGACTATTCTAAATTGCTCTCTTGGGATATGTTAGTTTTTAATTTATTGTGAAATAGGTACCTTTTGTATACACAAAATGTGGATCATGATCACACTCAGTATTGAGAATTTATACCAGTGTATGACATGACTTGATTCTCATTTTTTTTCCATTCCCCTGCTCACCCTACAACCCCTGGCCCACCCTACAAACTCTCCTATATACATAAGCTTCATTTCTCTTTTTTAACATCACATTTTTTCTTTCCCCTCGTTACTTATCTCTACCCTTTACCTTTGAATATTTTTTATTTCACAATATTTATCATACACTCTGGAACTGATTTATATTTTCAGTTTCTTTTATTAGAGAAAAGATATGGTATTTAAACATCTGTAACCTATTTATTTCACTTATGAGCATGTCCTCAACATACATGCCTTTGAGTATGAATGACTCAAGCTTACCATTCTTTATGGCAGAATAATATTCCATTTTATTAAAACCATATCTTCTCTATCCAGACTCCAGTTGATGGACATTTGGGTTGTTTCTAAGATTTAGCCATCAAAAAGTGGGCTGCTATGAGTATGAGTTCATGTGTGTCATTGTGATATGAAAATTCTAATGCTTTCATGTATATTCTAGCAGGGGATAGTAAGATCAAATGGGACCTCTAATCCTAGTTTTTTGAGGAATCTCCACACTGCTCTCCACAGTGGTTGCACCAATTTACATTCCCACGAACAATGGAGTTGAGTTCCTCCTTCCCTGCAGCATCACCAGAATTTGTTGTTGGCTAAATTCAAGATAGCAGTCATTCTTTGTGGATTGAGATAAAATCTCAGAGTTGTTTTCATCTGCATCTCTTAAATGACCAGTGATGTTGAGCATTTCTTTATGTGCCTCTTAGCTGCTTTTATTTCTTCTTCTGAAAAATGTCTGTTCATTTCAAATGCCCATGTTTGAACTGAGTCTTTAAATTTGGAGGGGTGGATTTTTAAAAGCTCTTTATATATTCTAGCCGTTTATCTGAGGAACAGCTGGTAAATATTTTTTTCCCATATTGTTAGGTGTCTTTTTGTTGTGCAGAAGATTTTTAATATGATGATATCTCATTTGTTAACCCCTTTTGCTAATTCTTGTGCTGCTGAGATTTTGTTCATAAAGTCTTTCCCTAAGCCAATGTCTCCAAGAGTTCTAACTTAATTGCTGTTCAGTAGGTTTAATGTTTCTGTTTTAATATTTACATCTCTAATCCACTTTGATTTTAGTTTAGTACACAGTGAAAGAGACAGGTCTAGCTTTAGCCTTTGTCAGGTTAAAACCCAGTTTTTCCAGCACCATTTGTTAAAGAGGGTATCTTTCCTCCATTGAGGATATTTGTCTGCTTTGTCAAAGATGAGATGACTAAGTGTATCTGGAGTTGTTTCTTGATCTTCTAATCTATTCCACTGATCCTCAGGTCTGATACTTTGCCAGTAGCAGACAGTTTTTATCACAGTGGCTTTATAGTATAGTTTCAGGTTGAGGATTGTGATGTCCTCTGTTATGTCCTTATTACCTAGGGCTGCTTTTGCGGTTCCAGGTGAATTTTTGGATTATTTTCTCTATATGTGTGAAATATGTTGTTGGGATTTCAATTGGGATTGCATTGAATCTGTATAGATGTTGTGTGAGTATAATCATGTTGATGATATTGATTCTTCCTACCCAGGAATAAAATATGTCTTTCTATTTTCTGATATCTTCTCCCATTTCCTTTTTTAGAATGCTGTAGTTTGCAGAGTAGAGGTCTTTCACTTTCTTTGATAGATTGAGTCCTGCATATTTCATTTTTTTGGATGTTGTTGTGAAAGGCCTGGACTCTCCAGTTTCTCTCTCAGTCTGTTGTTTGTGTATACAAAGGCTATTGATTTTAAGCATTGACCTTGTATTCAACTACACTATGAAATTGATGATTAAGCCTAGAGTCTTTTAGTTCAGTTTTTAGGATCTTCTATACAGAGTATCATGTCATCCACAAATACTGGGAATTTAACTTCTTCCTTTCCTAACTTTATTCTTTTAATTCATTTCTCTTGTCTACTTGCTGTGGCTGATGTTTCCAGCACTCTATTGAACAGGAGTGGTAAAAGTGGACATGCTTGTGTTGTTCTTGATCTTGGTATGAAAAGTTTCTGGTTTTGACCATTTAAGGTGATGCTGGCTGTTGGCTTCTCATATATAGCTTTTATTAAGTTGAGATAAGGTTCATCTATTCCAATTTTTGTCGAGTTTTGATCATGAATAGATGCTGGATTTTGTCAAACACTGTAGGTGAAAGCCAGGCTTTCATTAAAGATCAACCATTTCACTCATTATGCCTCCAGCTCATCATGACTCTACCTTGGGCAAAAGCAGGACTGCCTCTTCAATCAAATCTACAACCACCCACCTCTGTGCATGCTTCAACCAATCTGCGACTGATGACCCCACTCGTATGTTTATGCCCTCTACTATTTACTATATAAATGACTGAATTTTGTATTAAAGGTGGAACAGTTCTCAAAACACTCTCCAGAGTCCATGTGGTGACACTGTGTGTTCATCCTACTAGTCTGAGGTTCTGTTACCCCCAAAAGCAAAACAACAAAATGCTTTTTCTGCATTTATTGAAATGACACATGTGGTTTTTGTCTTTGAGTCTCTTTATGTAGTGTATTACATTTATTGATTTACATATGTTGAACCATCCTTGCATCTTTGGGATGAATCCAGGTTGGTCAGGTGTATCATCCTCTTGGTGATCTTCTCTGTATTCTATTTACCAATGTCTAACTGACAAATTGTGCATCAATGTTCATTAGGGAGATTGGCCTGTAGTTCTCTTTTCGATTGAGTCTTTTTCTCCTTTTGGAATCAGTGTAAGAGTTACTTCCAGGTTGAATTTGGAAGCACTGTTTTCCTTTCAAATTCGTTAGAGTCTGAGAAACCATGGTGTAACTCTTGTTTGAAAGTTTTATAGAATTCAGCAGTAAAGCCATCAGGACCAGGACTTTTCTTTGTCAGTAGGCTTTTTATTACATTTTCAACTTCACAGATTGATATTAGGGTGTTTAACATTTTTATATCTTCTTCATTCAACTTTGGAAGTTCATTATGTGTCTAGGAGCCTATTTCTTCTGTGCTTTCCATCTTATTGGAGTACAGGTTCTCAATGTAGATGTTTATTAGCCTCAGAATTTCTGGTTGGTCTGTGGTGATTTCCCTCTTTTAATTTCTAATAGCATGGATTTGAGCTTTTTCCTTCTTTTGTTTGATAAGGTTGTCAGGAGGTCTGTCAATTTTGTTTATCTTTTCAAAAAACAAACTTCAATTCATTGATTTTTTTGCATCATTCTCTTAGTCTCCATTGCATTACTTTCTGTTCTGATTCTTATAATTTCCTCCCTAGTACGAGCTTTAGTTTTGTCTTGTTCCTCTTTTTCTAGTAGCATAAGGTTCAGCATTAAATTGTTTATTTGAGCTGTCTCTGTTTTCTGGATGTAGGCATTCACTGCTATGAATTTCCCTCATAGAACTGCTTTCTTTGTGTCCTATAAGTTCCTGTATGTTGTATTGAAGTTATCACTTAATTGTAAAAACTGTTTAATTTTTTCTGTGACCCACTGGTGGTTGAGCAGAGTGTTATTCAATTTCTATGTGTTTGTGAGGATCATGGAATTGCTTTTGATATTCAGCTCCAATTTCAGGGCATGATGGTCTCATGGTGTACAGGGTACAACTTCAGTTTGTTTGCATTTATTAAAACATGTTCTATGAACTAACATGTGGTCTATTTTGGAGAATAATCCACCAGCAGCTGAAAAGAATGTATACTCTGACTTTGTTGGGTGAAATACTCTGTATACATCTATTAAGTCCATTTGTTCAAAGGTTAGGTTTAGTTAAAGTATTTTATTATCGATTTTTTTTGTCCAGTTGATCTGTCTAGTTGTGACAGTGAAATATTAACTACTACTACTGTATTAGTGCTTATCTGGCTTTTCATTACCATTAATAATTGTTTTATATAGGTGGGTGCACTGGAATTTGGTGCATAAATATTTATGAATGTCATTTCTTTCCCTTGGACTGTTTCCTGTACAAGGATGTACCTGCCATTATATCCATGAACAGTGTTTTTTTAAATGTCTTTTGGATTGTCTCCTGCTTCCTCAGTGACTCCAGTTCATCTTATGTTATTCTTGTTTGAATCATCTAGGAGCTATTGGATTGATTTTTCATGGTCTCTTGCCATTTTCAATAAGTCATGTCTTTCCTGTTCATGGGATGGGACCCGTTGGTTAGTTCTGAAATTCAGTCCTCAGCTTCATTCATCCTACTTTGTAAACTTCAGTTCTCATTCTTGGGTCAGCTTTAGTTCAGGCAGTTACTTCCTTGCACTGGGCTTCTCCTCTGTCATTCTCATTCTTGATTACCTAGAACTCTGCTTGAAGTTGTTTAAAATGGTCTATTGTATTTTCCCCCATATATCTCAGATTCTATTGTGTCCCCGACCTCTTCTTTAATTGTATCTTTCACTATGAACACTATGTCTGTTTTCATCTTAGAGATCAGTTCTGACTTCTATTTTACTAGATCTGCTTTTGTTACCAGCTCAGAGTCCTACTGATTAAGTTTCAGTTTGCCTTATTTCCCTTTTTCCTGAATTCCCCTGTGGTAGTGATCTTTAAATCTGGGTTTTTGAGATTTTTCTCATTTCTATTCTGCTGGCTGGTGCTGAAAGTCATTGTATGACCTCAGTTACACTTATCCAGACTCTCCTGCACTGGTATGGATGTCCCACGGGCTTCTAGTCTAGTCCCAGTGGCAGAAAGGCTGCTGGCCAGTGCCAGAAGTCACTGGGTAACCTCCACAACACTTACCCACACTCTCCCACAGGGGAACGGGGTACTGCAGGTTTCTGGTCTAGGCCAAATGTCAGGAAGGCTGCTGGCCAGTGGCCTCTTGTGATATGTTTTGATCTATGATTCTTGTGAAGCTAAGTAAACTAGTATTTAATTATAGTTCATTTGAGTTATGCTTATCCAGCCCTAACTCCATTTTGAGCTCTCACATAGTAAAAGCTATAAGTGAATTAAATTGTTGGCTGATAGCCACCTTGCCAACTGTACACCAGTATACAAATAGTATGGTTGGTCCCTACTACTTTTTCCCTCCAATTTTGATATCTGGAAGATAACCCACATAGCTGGAGACACTGATATAATACACTTTCTGGAACTGTAAGTATCAGGGTCTTCAGACTGACATTGAAGACACAGCGTCTGCGACTCTACCCTTTGTGAGTTGAAATGGTATTGGCTACCTAAGCCTGTATTTCAGTGAACACCCTTTTTTCATTGTGGACAATATTCCCGACCCATTTGTGTGTAATCTTGGAGGCACTGATCTCCCAGACCATTTTCTGTGAATGCAGTATTTGATTTATTAGTAACATTCTGTACTCTACTGATTTCTTTCAACTTATTTTTTGCCTGTATTGCCCTTTTTGTTGTTTTGCTGTTGTACGCATTTCAATAAGCTGATTAATTTAGGGGCTCTCATCCTTTCACTTGATTTGTTATTTGATGGGAGAATAAAGAGACTGCCTCTTGTGGAGAAATTATAATCCTCAAGATCAAAAGTGGTCTAGCATAGCACACACAATGTGATTGATTGAATGAAATTCGAATGATTTATTAAATTATATTATTAAATATAAATTATTATTTATGCCATGTAGTTTTTGGTTTAAAATTTTTTTATGAGTATGTGTTTGCTGTACACAATGATCATGTTCATCATTGGAAGTTGGCACATGTCCAAAATGTATCAATACTTTTTAATTCCCTTTCCTTTCCTTTTTCTCCCCTTTTCTCATTCATCTTATTTAAAATTTTAAATTTCTACAGAGGCATGATATTCTTAAAATTAATTTACTCCATTCCATAATATTCACATCAGGAAGACAGATGAATTGTCTGAAGCCCAAATACATGCTACCAAGAGATTTTCAGAAGTAAAAATGTTAAGTATTTAAAAACTTGAAACTAGAAATCCCTCATATTGGCATTAAACTGCCCCCCATCCCAGGGACACTGTCCTCTCCCTCACCTTTTCTTCATCAGCCAAGTCTAGAACTGGATGTAGCAGAAGCTACAGAAAGAAGAGATGTAGCTACTGTGATCATCAGCGCCAGCTGCACAAGCAGAAGAGCCTCTGGTACTAATTACAAGAAAAAATGAAAGTCATTTAAATATCTAATTTTAATTTTTTGAGTGTTCTCTTTTCCTCAGGGCTAGAAAGGTTAGTTATACTGAGAAACATGGCTTGGCGGTAGGGTGATGTGGCCATGGCAAGGACTCATTCCCAACCATCCAGCTGTTCCATGGCATATCAGACTTTCTCTACAGTATCTTCAAATTCTTTCCTTTTGCTCTTGTTTTCTTCCACAGTTTTGCTTTTGGCTATTTCTTTGTCCAGTTTAGAAAATCCATCAATGGTTAATTGTTCAAACTGCTTCTTGACAGAAAGGAATACAGAAATGTATGAATGCTCTTTATGCTCTTCTGTAGGACTGTAATATGGCTCCTAGTCTTGAATTCCTTGAAGCAGAAGAAACTCTGGACCAAGGTAAATTCACTCTTGATGGGGCAGTGGATGAAGCTGGCCTCAGCTAGCTGGCCACTCAAAGATGAAATCACACCCCTCCAGAAGGAACCAGTTCTTCATGTAGAGCTGTATGATCTATGAGATAGAACCGAGTTCTTTGTGTATTCTAAATTTTAATTAGTCCTTTGAGGAGTAGTGAGCAAAATTCCTACTCTGTATATGCACTCTCTCTCCTTTTAAAAATAGAGCAAAACACTTATTGATACATTTTAGGCAATGTTGTCTCTTCACTCTATTCATGGTTTTCTTTGCTATGCAGTAGTTTTTAAATTTAATGTAATCCTATTTGTTGATTCTTGGTTATTTCCTATGTAACTGGGGTTTTATTCAGAGAGTCTTTACCTATACCTATGTGTTCAGTAATTTTACCTATTTTGTCTTCCAGTTGATTTTTTTCTGTTCTAATGTTTTAAATCATTGATGCATTTTGATTTTCATTTAGTATATAGCCAGAGATGTATGAGTGTAGGTTCAACCTTCAGCATGTAGACAGCCAGTTTTCCCAGCACCATTTGTTAAGAGGCTGTTTTTCTTCCAGCAAAAGGATTTGGCTCCTTTATCAAAAATAACATAGCTGAATATGCCTGAAATTGTTTCCCTGTATTCTCTTCTGTTTCACTGATCCACAAGTCTGTTTTTTTTTTGTGTGTATATTTTTAAATTTTTTTTTGCCAATATCGTGTTCTTGCTGTTGTTGTTTTTAATCACTGTAGCTATGTAGCATAACTTGCAGTCTACAATTGTAGTGTGCTGGGTGTTAGCTTTATTTCCCAGAATTAATTTTCCATTATGAGTCTGTTCTGATTCTATGTAAATTTTAGGATTGCTTTCTCCAGTGCTGTAAGGAATGCTATTGGTATTTTGATTGCATTGAATCTTATAACAGTTTTAAAGGTATGGTCATTTGGACTATATTGGTTATTTCTAACCAGGAAGAGGGTATATCTTACTATGGTCTGATATCCTCAAGCTCCTTTTTGGAATTTTTTTTAAAGGTTTTTTGAGACAAGGTCTCGCTTTGTGGTTCAGGCTGGCTCTGAGCTCAGCATCCAACTCACATCACAGCAATCCTCTTGCCTCTGCCTCCCGAGTGCTGGGATTACAGGCTTGAGCCATCACGCCCGGCACTGTGGTATGTGGTACTGGTTGCTGCTGGGGTGAGTCTCCATGCCCAGTATTGTTATGTGGTTACCGGGGATCGAACCCAGGTCCTTGCGCTTGCAAGACAGGAGCCGGAATCACTGAGCTTTTTCCCCGGCCCTCCTTTTTGGAATATTATAATTTTTATTATAGAGGTCTTTCAATTCTTAGGTTAGGCTAATTGCTAAGTACTTCCTTTTTTTATCATGGAAGGTATTATTTCCCAATTTCCTTTTCTGAATTTATGAATATGTATAGTCGAAGCTTTTGTTACTAGCGTAGAGATCTTTGTAGTTATTTTTCACTGTTGCACTTTGGGTACAGCCCCAAGATTTGAGCACCTGTGTTATTTTGGAGAAGGAAGATGAAATGTACGTAGTCCAGCAGCCAGCTTCTGTGGAATTTACTCTAGTGATGTGAATGTCATGAAAGACTTAAATATAAAATAAAAACACTAACTTTGCTGGAAGAGAGAATAAGTGAACTCTTAAAGACATGGGTGTGGGCAAAAAAACTTCATGAATAAAATCTGGACTGCACAGGCACTAACACAAAGAACCCACAACTGTGATCTCACTGCCTTAACAAGCTTTTACACTGCAAAAGAAATCACCAAGCGAGTAAAAAGACAATCCAGAATGTGGAAAAAATTCTAGCTAATAATCCCTCAAAGGACTAATACTGAGAATTTACAAAGAATTGATAAAAATCAGATCCCCAAATTTAAAGACTTGATCCAAAAATGGGCATCTAAAATGGATAGATACTTTTCAGATGAAATATAAACAGCAAATAAACAAAAAGTCTCCACCTTAAAGTTATGGATATTAGGTATTTTTTCCTAGCAGAAGAAAGCTGATTAATATAAAAGGAAGTGATAAAGGTATATTATATTCATGCATGAAAATGTTACAGTGAAACTCAGTATTTTGTAAAAATTATTATGTATTAATAAAAATGTATATGTATTGCAAAGAAGGAAAATTTACTTAGCAGACATTTATTTAAAGTTTTGGTCCTGTCTCTGGGCAGGATCTATGTTGGGTGCTAGATGAATTCCAAATAAGACCTGGTGGAGGTAATGTTTAGTCTTTCAACAGCAGTAGAATGAAAGATAAAATAGAGAGAAACTGTTACTTTAGATAGGAGGGTAAATTTAGGTTGTGTTGTGGAGAGAGAATATAAATGAGATTAGGTGAAAAGATAAATGAGCTAAGTCACTAAGTACCGTAAGGAGACTGGATCTTATTTCATGTGGGAAGCCAACAACGATTTTAACCTGAGTGACATATGCTCTGTAATATTGCAATAAATAAGGTCATGGGACCTTGTGCTACACTAGTTAAGATGGATAAAAATAAATCCCTATACTTAAATCTGTTGATGCCAGACATTACAAACAAAAAAGGTTTCTAGTAGATCTTAGATTCATTAAGTAGAAGTGAGTTATACAGAAGAGATTTATTCTTTTATTTTTGAGCAGTTATTTACAGGGCATCATCACTAACTGACTTCCAAGGTATTTTTAGTGTCTAAAGACCTAAAAGGAAATTGCACATTTCCCTTCAATAAGCTAAATGGGTAATTAAAATTTCATGTTTATTTACTTTGAATTGGAATTTATAGGAGCTCACTATGAAAACACGATAATCTCAAAGTGACTAGAAGCTCAGAAGATATAGGCTTTTT
>PVIR01009267.1:30716-56882 GCA_004026965.1 Petromus typicus | reverse complement strand
GGAGGCCCACACCCAGCAGCAACCAGTACCACATACCACAGTGCCGGGCGTGGTGGCTCACGCCTGTAATCCCAGCACTTGGGAGGCAGAGGCAGGAGGATTGCTGTGATGTGAGTTGGAGGCTGAGCTCAGGGCCAGCCTGAACCACAAAGCGAGACCCTGTCTCAAAAAACCTAAAAAAAAAAAAAAAAAAAAAAAATGTATACATAAAATTGAAAAAAAAAAAGAAATGCAGATGCATACTCTATGTACCTTGCATGTGCAATTATATTCAAATTTTACCTAATTCACCATTTGTTTGTACATTATAGTTACATTTTATTATTTAAATCTCTGACAAATCTCTGAATTCATTTTCATACAAAAGTTAAATAAATGCAAATCCGACATATGTTTTTCATGTGCTTTTACAATTCTTTGTTCAGGACCATGAATCTGGAGACCATTTAAGAAGCTCCAGAATACAGTAAAATTATTTTTTGCGAAGTGGTTTATGCATATTTTTCCCATTTTTAACTTATCTTTTTATTCACTTAATAATGTTTTTGACTGCACAGAATTTTAGATTTGATATTAGGGATAAGTTAGGGAACTTTTTAACTATCCCTTTATTCTGATAATTTGTTTTTCTTTAGAAATTGGTTTACATGGTCCTATTTGAGGAAAGGTTTTATATTGTCTCAGGATCATTACAGCTACATATGTTTGGGCTTCTGTTAACCTTGGCATAGAAAGTCTAAAATAATAAAATGATCTTTGATACTTTTTTCTGGCTAATGATGTTTATAACATTCCTCTTCTGAAACAATTTACCATAAGATTAGTAGCTTCAATTTATCAACTTGAAGTTCTAGATGCCAGAAATCCAAGAAAGCTTAAAATTGAATGCTAGGCATGGCAGTCTTGCACTTCTTTCTATAGCCTCTTTAGCAGATTATGTTGCTCGGTGTTTCATCCCTTTAAAGGGTGTCTGGATTCTTTGGCTCGTGCCCCCTTCTTAGCTGGAGAGCAGGTAATGGTAAGTGAATACTTTTCTCTTCATGCTGATGTGACTGACAATTCAAGGACACTCTTTAAGTATCTTATCCCTGTAGCTGCTTGACACCTTCCCAAAAAACACAGAATAATTCCTCCCTTCCAAAGGCAGCATATTTCCTCCCTCACAGGTAGTACAGCACATGTAGTTTCTGGGGAATAGATCATGAGCTGCCATGAGGAGTTATATTCATCCTGCTCTACTGTTTACAATTGTCAGGGAGCTATAGAAAAGATCTCTACATTGTTTAAGTGTAGGTGCATACAAATAATCAGATTACACTTTACATTTTCAAAACATCATCTGATTCCCTTGGCCATACGACTGGGTTAGTATTGGTTGCCATAACAAGATGCCCCCGAGAACTTGGGTAGCAAAGTTATCAACATCTGACATTAAAAAATAGAAGGAAAGTTTCACTTTTTCTTTCTTTACTTGTCCCATAACAAAGTATATTATAAACAAGAATGACAGAGCAATCCAGTTAAAAATATAGCTTTTGAGCAATAGAGTTTTCTTCCCAAGAGTCTTAGCTAAGGACATGAAAACAGTGTTGAACAGAGTATAAAGGTTAGAAAGAGACAAGAAAAGTCCACATTACATCTACTCTTTAAAAACAATTTTATTAACCCTCGGTGAAAATACACTTTGGTCTAAGTTGCTAAGAGTCTAAACTCTCCTTAGTGAACAGAGTGTAGACCTCATGAAAACCTCCTAGTGAAGTGAACTATTTCAAATATCTCCCCCTTGGAGAATAAGTTTTCAAGGCATTTCAAGCTTTCTTAGAAATTAATGGGAATGTTTCGTTGCATGCTAAGCAGAGTGTCTACTTCTTTTACTTTGATTTTGCCAAAAGGAAAATGAGGAAGAGAAATGAATGACCCCAGATGTTTCAAAAGATTTAGATGGAAATGTCATGCTTGGCCTCCACTGATATTTTAAATTCTATATGGACAAATTATTTTCAAAATACTAATGAGTTATCTTCAGGTTTTCGTTGTTAACATCCATAAGAAAATGGAGAACTTTGTTAATAAGTACAACTATAGATTTTTGATTGGCCTTATGTACTTAATTTTCAGCTTTATTTATTTACTTATTTATAGCAGCCAGTAATTAAAGTCTAGACCTCACACATAACAGACAAACATTATAACAAAAAGCTAACTCCCATTTCCAGTTAAGTCTAATTTTAAATGTAGATTTTTCTTAGAATAATCATTTCACAATGACTTTTTATGTATCACAACAAAAATCCAATAAATATTAAGTTAATTCAAATTATAATTGTTTTTGCACATATTCATTTCTGTTTAAATATACATTTCTCAAATATATTCATGTTGGAATGTATTATATTTGAACAATTATTTTGTTTACACATAGTAGATCTGTTGCTATTATAGGCTGTTAGACAGGGAGAGGCCTTTGAGGAAGTCAATAAAGAAGCTGAGAATGAATTGCAGTTATGGCTGGAGACCCATCTGTGGAAGGCCAGGCCTCAGGTTAAGGGTGGAATGACCAGACATGCTCCCTCCCCAAGAAGTATGCAACAAATCAAAGACTGTACTCTAATTGGTACCAGGCTGGCCCAATGAAGTCCACACAGACTTCAGTCACCTAAGTGCATAACCAGGAACTCCTGATGCACCCCTTCCTATAAAGATTTTTATTCTTTTCATGTACACATGCTCTATAACCTACTGGCCCCTTGGATCAATATTACCTAAGTGCCTATACATATAAGTTTCATTGGTTGATCATAGTTTTGACCCAAGACATACTGACCTCATGATTTTGTACTTACCTCCTGATTTTGCTCTATAAATCTTCTGTGAGGTAGAGTCCATGGCAACCCACTTTCAAGTCTCCTCCTGTCTCTCAGGAGCTATTTCTCTCTGTAAGTTTTTCTTACTCTTAACCTCAGTGTTACTCAATTCATTCTTGAATTCTGAAAAACATGAACTCAGTGTATCCGAGATCTCAGATGTGGGAACTAAATTACTTCCCTTATATCATACCAGCCAGGAATTAAATGGAGGAAATGTGACTATTCTACCCCTAGGGCAGGTTGGAAGTTCACTCATTTCCTTCTCTGAAACATAATTTTGAGGACTCCTCACAGAAATGTAAAGGGATTCTTAAAGCAATATTTTATAGTCCACATGCAAAGGAGTAGAATGTGGGACCCCAGAGAGACAAGTTCCTATAGCCTGGAGCTGTTAAGACTTGTATAGAATGTTCTTAAAATGGCTACCTAAGATGTGCCCCTAAGATCTAAGGTTTTGAGCCCTTGCTGAGCTATGCTTAAATGCAAATCATTTACATGTACTCAAAAGTGAAATGTGCTACCTCCAAAGGCCAGCATCCTCTTAGGATGGGTTATTAAGAAGGAGTTGGACTTACAGAGTTAAACACTAGCTGGGAGCCCACTGTATGGGCTTGCCAGTTCTCTAAGACTCGTAAGGATTTTTTCTGGAGAGGGGAAAATTCTTCAGTAACTTTTTAAATGAAGCCATGTTTTTCTTTAAAATTATTAATTTTAACATTACTATTTTTGTTTTTTGCTTTTCTGTCTCTACTTTTTATATCTCACCTCCTGGGATACACTTTTCTTTCTTTCTTCACTTATTGAGTTGGTTGGTGCATTTTATACGTGAATTATAATCCCATTCAATGTTAAAAATTTGTTCCTGTACATGACATATCTTACTTCTTATTTTTCTCATTCCCTTGCCCTCTCTACCACCCCAAGACCATATATTATATATAATTTTATATGTATGTATATGTGTATACATATATATGTATATATACATAATAGTCTTTGTTTCCTTTTTTTTTGTTTGTTTTTACCATAATTTTTTTTTTCTTTTCCCCTTTTACTTTCCCTTACTGCCCTTCTTCTTTACCCTTTGAACATTTTCTTCCTCTTTCATGATACTTATCATACATTCTGGACCTCATTTACACCTTTAGTTTCTCATAATAGAGAAATAGTTTTTGTTCTACTTATTTTATTTTTGAAATATATCCTCAAGTTACATCAATTTAAGTATAAATTTTCTATCATTCTTTATGGCTGACTAATACCTCATTTTATTAAAAAAAAACACCCAAAATCAAAAACAACACAGTTTTTTTAGTCAGACTCCTGTTGATGAGTAATTGGATTGTTTCCAAGATTTAGCTATCAGAAACTCAGCTGCTATAAGCAGGGGTGCACATATGTGCAATGATATGATAATTTTAATCCTTTGTGTATATCCCTAGTAGGGGAATAGTAAGGTCAAATGGGATCTTTAATCCTAGTTCTCTGAGGAATCTCCAAAATGATCCCCACAGTGGTATCACCAATGTAAATTCTCACCATCATTGTCCCCATACCTCACCAGCATTTATTATTGGTCGATTTCTTGATAAACAGCTCTTCTTTATGGAGTTCGATGGCATCTGTGTTGTTTTCATTTGCATCTGTCGAATGAACAGTGATGTTGAACATTTTTTCGTGTTTCTTCACTGCCCTTACTATATCACTTTTCTTAAACCTTACAATCAAATGAGGGAAAGAAAAATAAACTAATAAATAATTTTATATGACATATAAGATAATATATGAAATACCACAGAGCACAATAAAATAGACTGAAAGGCAAGTTGTATTTTAGTGGTTAGAAAAGTTATCTTAATGATGACCTTTTTATTACCCTGCTGACATACAGGAGTCACAGACAATGTGCTATTTAAAACATTTTAAATAAATAATATTCATCATAGTTCAGAAAATAAATATATTCAGAAAGTGTTGAATCTAAAATAGCTTTTTTACTTGTGAGCAAGGGGATTTCATTTTAAAATGTTCTAATGAATACACTTCAAAATATATTAGTCAGCAAATCTTCAAAGCAGTCTTATTTATTCATAAAATTAAAACTAACTTCTGCTATATTTAATTTTTGTTTTCTAAAGCAATTTTCAATATGAATAATATCAATGTCACCTAGTATAAATCTTTTATTGAGGGATTCAGTTAGCTCACAGTTACTTTGAGAGTCAAACAGAAAACAAACTCACTGAGCAATAGTACCAGTGCGAGTGGCCACAATCATTTCCATTAAATTGTGTTTTTACCCAACCTCCAATATTTAAAAATGGAAGTGTGAGGCTATGAACCTAGGGAAATAGCTGCAAACACTTTAACAAAGATATGGCAAGAAATATGCATGTTAAAACTACCTGTACTGGGATTGTGATCATGTGAAGGTTTTTGTTGATTCAGTGGTTATCAGCACACAAGGGAGAAGATATCAACGTGATTCTCCAGCCCCTCAAACTGTCTTTGGAATAATTAACATTGACCTCAGTTTACAAGGAACAGAAATATTATGAAGAAAAGATCTTCATAGATTTAGAGAAAATAAACTAATGATGAATGGGCAAATCATGGTCACTTAATCTGCTCAGACTGATCTATTATCAGTGTGAGGCCAGAACTCTCTATAAAAAAGATGTGTCGGTTCTACACAGGAAGAAAATAAGTTCCTTGAAGCTTGTAGAATCATTTATGTTGTATTCGTAATGCATTAGATTTGTGGAACCTAATACCTCGGAGACTGTGGGTCAGGAATGGGTTTGTAGGATTCTGTGTGTGAGGGACAAACAACTGAATGTGGCATGCCAAGGTCAGGAAGGGCACAAGTTTCTCAAGGCGAAAGTGTCTGAGAGTGAGCCTGCTGAGTAACAGCCCAAGCACTGCGGTGGATAGTGTAGGGCTTCTGGTGCTGTGCCAGTTTAGAGCGCCAGTTGTGGGGCTTTCTGGAGCAAGACTGACAGCAAGCTTGGCTGGAAGACGACCATGACAACTGTGCCTACTGAGCATGTTCTTTGCCATCACTGTCCATGTTATCATTGTGTGGATGAAATGCAGTTTGTAGCCCCGAGGTGCCAATGAAGTCCATGCGAAGGATTTTTGCTGTCCAAAGTGACATCTGGTGTGCGTGTGTCCTGGTTTGGAATTTTGGAAGCTTATAGGGAAAGCTTTGTTGTTGTTGTTGTTGTTGTTGTTGTTGTTGTTGTTGTTGTTGATCTCTCCCTCTGCATAGAGAGCTTTGTGACCAGGGTCAAGGGGTGGGAGAATGTGGCCCAGGTTCAGGTGAGTAGAGGGAAATGTCTTGGTTATAAGAATAGAAAATGGCCCCAATTGTATTATCTATTTGATGGGTTTTATATATAGTTACAAAAAACCTAGATGTACTTATATATAAATAATTAGGAACTATCTGTGGAAAAGTTATGAAAAGAGAAGTTTGATTCAACTACTAGTGAATGCAGAATGTGTTATATTTATTAGAAGAATGATATTTCATTCATTCTAGTTAGTAACAGCCTACAGGTGAACATACATCCTAGAGGTGAAAATAGTTTTACTATTCTTTTCATAAAAAATCAGCTGATACCCTTGATTTTACTTGCCTCTAAGTAAATTGTTTATGATAACTCAGTTTTGTGATATAACTAGAATGAATTAACGTTAGCATCTTCAAGTTATTAATTACACGATGCTTGAATTATAATCACTAATTCACATAAAGCTGCTAGCTTAAGCCCTACAGGTAATCACTTTATAACAGAAGTTCTGAACAAATGGTTAATCACATTAGACCACTGCTCCATCAATACTGGCTCATTACATAGATTTCTGATTTACTAAACATATCAAAAATGCCACTAAGAAATGATAAAGTAAAATTTCTCTCAGAGCTTTTCAGTTAGAGGATTTTCACCCTGTTTGATAATTAACTCTTCTGATATTCACAGTGATGTTCTTTCGCTAAGTATTTTTCAAGTTTTTTTCTTGGCTATTATCCTGAAAGTATAATATGGAAAAATTTGCCCTCATGGATTTATTTACTTTTCAGGGTCTTTCAAATCAGCTATACCAGATACAGCCTGTTGAATGTGAGAGGCCTCATTCAATAATATGATTGATGATTAATATGATAACTGCATCAAATTATTATTATTAATTTGCAACTTTTAACTTCCTAGGGTAGGACATGAGATTTGGAATTCAAGGCAATGTAAGCATCACTAAGGAGATTTCTTGAAATGTCGATGCAGGGACTCCCCCCAAGAGAATCTGACTCAGAAAACTGTGACCTACGAAATACAATGCAGGCTCAGGAGCAAGAAGGCATTGTTTCAGGTACCAAGAATTATTTCCCTGATGTACCTTAGAAAAATAAGACAAAATTGTTTTGACTTATACTAGCTGTGGGTTGGATGTGGGTCCTTCACCTTGTCACAAAGGACAAGCAAATGAAACAAAACTCATGTAAATTATCACCAGTTCCCTTCCAGTGTATCATCTTAAAATGTTCTCTTTAGTCTAGGTTCTTTTTCAACTGCTCAACTACAGTATAAAACGACAGGTTGGGAAAGTAACATTTGGAAAACAATGAACGCAGAACAATCTTGGACTTCAGTTGAGAAATGTGAACAGTTTCTCTCTAGTGCTGTCTCATGTATGTGAAATAAAACATTCTGTGCCAAACAGCTCGCCCCTGACTCCACGCACATGGCACAGCATGTCAACATAGACTGAAACAAGCACACGCAAAAACACATGTGAGACAGATGCACTTTGGGGATAAATAATCACATAAATAATAATCACATAAAGTAACTGTCTGCAAATTTGAATCTTGAAATGATTGCCAGAAACATAAAATCAATTAAAGTTATAGCCCTTTTGAGTGTGTACATTCACATACAATGCTACGTGTGCTAATTCTGTGCATGTTTAATACATATTTATGTTTCTGCACTAATTTGACAGTCTCATGAATTTTCAAAGCCATCTATATTTATATATAGTATATGTATTTATATAATATATGTATAAGCATGTAACATTTTATAGAAAATTTATATGCATTTCAATATTATTATACATGGAAAGATATAATAATATCACATTTTTATATTATGTTATGATAACTGACTTGAGATATAATAATTCTACTATAAGTACATGAGTTTGTGAATGTGAGAATAAAATAATTTTGAAGGTGTTTGGGTGCAAAAGACAGTACACCTAAATCACATTGCCTTAAACAAAATGAAGATATGTCAGCTCATAAAATGAAAATTAGAACTAGAATATGATTCAAACACAACCATAAGAAATGTTTAAACAAGTGTTACATTTGAATTCATGATATCTGTTGTCTTAACTTTTTTCACATCAATGCATTTTCTAAATGTATTTTAGGGTATTTTATTTCAGAACTATTTGGAGGTTTGACAGCTCTGGATAATGGTTTTCAGCACTGAAGGTTGAAATTTAGCAGGTGTCCTCATAAATGGCTCGTCTAGCTTTTCCTGTGGGAGTTGAATTAATTTGCTTAGAGTATTCCATAAACCTATCTGTAAGCATCTCACTCTTAGTAAGGAAATGTTATTAAGGTAAATATGAACAAAAACACAAACAAAATATTCTGATTCAATGCTAGTCCAGAGTTACCCAAAAGGGTTACTAGTATTTTAGCAAATTTAATTAAATACTTCATGCCTTTTTTAAAAAAGGAAATGTCAGAGGAAAAAAATATAAATCAAGAGTGATGTGACTATTTTTACCATTGCCATTTTGGGTTCTGGATGTTCAATAATATTTTTTACATTAGATAAATCTAACTTGTATTTTCTACAGTGCCAAAAGATATATAGGCTCAAACTAAATTTTAATAATCATCAGTCTAAGAGTTATTCAAAATAGGCAATAAAATGCTCAGACTTGAAATATCTGAATATTGGAGAGCTCGACAAATTTCACAAACAGAGACAGAGAAGCATTAATTCTGTGTGTGCTGATGTCTGATGATTTCTTTCCCAACCAGGCAAGTGGTAGGATTCACTTCCAGATGTTTAACTGTGACTGATGCCTCTTGGCTGGATTTACCAATTCAGTGTATGTGCATTTGTACTTTCTTAGTAGCTATTGGAGCTCCATAGTGGTTGCATTCATCACGCTGTCTGGCTATATATACATTGACCCTCAGCTCCCTCCAGTCTCCCATTCTGTGACTGTTCATGAACAACATCTGACTACCATATGATGCCCTTCAAGTTCCTCTCTTTCCGTCTGTACAGGAACCAGCGGCTTCTTGATACCAGCTGCTCCAGCTGCCTGAGCCCATGTGTAACTCCAAGGGGAGACATTTGCGCTCTTAACCCGCGATGAGTATGTAATTTGCATGAGCTAGGATTATGTGTTGATGAATTTTTAAATGTAGGTACCTGGCTGTCTCAGCTGAAATATGTTGTCACTCAGCTGCAAATGAGCCATGCATTGAAAAGAACATGGAAAAACAGTTTAGAAGAAAAATTGACATTCCAAACTTATGTCATATTATTTATTAAAAGTGAGCTATCAACAACTACATGCATATAAATATTGAAATAACCAGTGTGGATATTTAAAATTTTTTATCACTCTTGGAGACCCTTTGGGAGTTACAAAAGAAGAAACCAGTAGTGTGAAATTCTGCGACCTTAACATTTGTTACTTATACTGTCATCAATAAGAAATTGCCTTTCACATGGATAAATCTAAATGAACAGTAATGATAAACCTTTCACCAACCGCGTTGTGCTGTCTGTAAACATCACTCTGCAATTAGTCAGAGTGGCCACTCGATGGCAGTATTATGTTATTGCTCTTGAGTGGCTTTGATTAGTAACTTGTAGATTGTTCCACAGCAGAGAAATCTATCCTTTTCAGGAAGAACTTCAAGAAAATTAAAAGATTATACTCAAAAGCATTTATGTTTAGTTAGCTAACAATTCACTTAGAGCCCTACCAAGATTTTGCATACCTACCATACTGAATTTTAAAGATTTATTTTGAAACTATACAAGGATAAGGCAGCTATTTTTTGTTTTGTTTTGTTTTATTTAAAGTGTCTATCTCAGCTTTGTTCAGATTACTAATGAAGTTATAAGAACAGTGCAAAATTATCTTCATTTTCATTTCACCATGGTAATTAGTAAACTTTAAAGTATTTATAGAGTTGATAAATTCCTGTGTATAATTTTACTTTTGAAAATTTGGGAAAAATAATATTGTCTTATAATATCAATTACATTCTTTGGTGAAAATCATTATATGTTTACTAATACATCATTATATAAATTTATCAGTATAGGAAATGATCAATACTGACTTGATTTATTTTATAAATGAATATTGTGCACAACGGTAAAATTAAGAAATACACTTGAAGTTAAAGTCAGAATCTGAACATTTATTGGGAGTTTATTTTACTTCAAATGATTTGTGAAGTACTTTATGTAAATCATTCCATTTAATCTTCATAGAAATTAAATAGGTGTTATTTCTAATTTAAGATAAAAATTGAATAGTCACCTGCATGTTTTAGGCAATGTCAGACTGCAAGAATATGGAGTAGGTGACAAGTTTTTAAGGTAAGGTGGAAACTAAAACAAACAAATAAGAAAACTATTTTATAAATGTGACTCAGTCAGGATTTTCAGAACTTTCAGACATAATCATTCAACACATAGCCCTGGAAAGAAATACTTAAAGACTAATATATAATGAAGCCTTTATAGTTTTAAAATTCCAGTAAGAACATATTCCACTGACACATTCAGTGTGCTATACCTTCAATGAACTTGCTCATCCTCAAGACACCCTCTTTTCAAATACCAGCAAGTTTCACAGCTTCCAATTAAATCTCAGTTCAGACAGCTGCCTCCAAACCTGGATCCCCACAACTGTTGTCACTGCCCATGATATTCTAAAAGGGTCCTAGAGTCACTTCCTGTACTGGGCTCAAAACTGAAGTTACATTATAACACAAAAGGTTAAAAAGTAGAAGAACTTCTGAACCAAAGAACATATAAAGTGAAATCAGGAAGGATTCTAGGCATGAAACTTCCAGAATTAGTAAGGAAGCATTTTACTCCTGGTACAGATATATGACAATATTCAAAGAATGTGACTAGGGAAACTCAACTGAGCTGCTAGTTTCATTGGGTTGTATTACATACACATGACTATTGCACTGTTGCTCATGTAACTCAGTAAGCAGTAGGTCATCTGGCTGATACAAGACTCAAATCTGAGCTCTCTAGTCATGTTTTTGGAGTTTCTCCCCAAAAACAGCCCCTGTCAGTGGTC
The DNA here is from genome assembly GCA_004026965.1 of Petromus typicus. NCBI lineage: Eukaryota > Metazoa > Chordata > Mammalia > Rodentia > Petromuridae > Petromus > Petromus typicus. The sequence continues at coordinate 45,642 of PVIR01009267.1, read as the reverse complement.
ATATTGTTAATAACAGCTACCTAATGTCCCATCTTGAGTACACCATTGTGTAGTGAAGTGTCCATTATAAAAAACAAACATACTCAACATTTTTGGGAAAGTCCACACCTATACACACTACTCTATATAGTTGTATATATAGATAGAAAACTTCCCAAATAGTCTCATCTGAGAAAGAATTGGCTTGCACAATTGTAAAGGGTTGAGAAGAGCTGAATCTGTGGAGGAGGCTAGTCTAGAAACCCAGAGAAATTTTGCACTTGAAAAGAAAATTCTTGGGCAGGGGTCTTAGCTTAGTGGGTCCAGCATCTACTGGGCAAGCATAAGGTCCTGAGTTCTATTCCCAGTATCACATACTGCAGTGTGATGGCTCATGCCTGTAATCTCAGCAGGTGGGAGGCAGGGACAGGAAGATTTCTGTGAGCTCAAGGCTAGCCTGAACAAAGAAAGAAAGAAAAGTAAATTCTGGGCAAAATTCCTTCTTCTGTGTTTCAGCAAGGTAGAGAACTTGCTGAATTGATACACCTTTATTCAGGAATTGAAGCTTAATCTGCAAAATTAAACCAAAACATGCCAGAAATAAGGAGAATGTGTGTGTATACATAAAGTAGAAATAGTACAAGAATAATTTAAGAATGTAATATAATATAATATAATATAATATAATATAATATAATATAATAAATTGCCACTCTAGCAAAACAACCCATTACATTGCCAGAGAGGTTATCTAGCAAGGAGGGTCTAGCTTGTGCTCTCTCTAGCAAACAGTGCTGATACACTGCAACCAAGGATAAAAGAGCGGCATAGAGGGCCTCAGTTCATCAGCTGAATAGGGTTCTGTTTATGCCTCATGTTCCTTTGTCCTCTTATCCCTCCCCTCCAAAAAGCAGGGGATTGTTCCTAGTTACTTCCAGATTCTTTGGAGTCCCCCCACCCCCAGAAGACATATGTGACCAATTTGCATATGTATAGTCTAAGAAGAAGGAGTCATGTTTCTTCTTAGAGTAAAGCCTATTCAAGCACACCTGAGCACTTCCTATTGTGTCTTGCCCACTAAACACTTCCTTTCCCAAGTTTGTATGGGGCTGTAAGCTCTTTCACATAAATAACCTTTACATTCTGCTGGGAAAGTTAGTCTTTTTCTCTTCAGGCAATGAAGACATTGAATGAAACTCATTATGGAGAAGAAACTACTCTGTGAAAAGTTCACAGTCCACCAGTCAAAATGTTAATCCTTTCCAAAAAATACATGCAAGCCTTGAAAGCAATATGAACAGTGTGGGATTAACCATCTGGGCATGATGACCCAGCCAACTTGAAAGACAAAGGCAACACTGCCTGGTTTCCCTTACGGGAGAATCCCAAAGTATGTAGAAGGAGCAAAATACAAGACAGACAATAGGGAACAAGCAGAGAAACCTTTTCCAAAAGGAAAGGGAACCAAGCAATGGAGTAAGAAGGGAAAGATGGCAGGGGATGTGAATAAAGAAAGAATTAACAGATTTGTTCACATGCGCCAACTCCTCACTGTGAATGCAGTTATTCTGCAAATAGGTACTAGTAAGAGATAAAATGTAAGTTTTTTTAAAATTAGCACATTAATGGTTTACTTTTAGAGTAGAAAGCAATGGAATTTTTTTAACACACTTTCTCCCTGATTGATGCAATTGACAAAGTGATCAATTGTTCATTTTCTTTTTTTCATGGAGATCTTCAGGCTAATATTAATGGAATGATTTCTTATTTTTTAATTCATTTACCTCCTCAGGTCTGGGTGTGAATCCAAGGTAACAAAGCAGAACAACACCTACTCAAGTGAGTCTACTCAGAAGAGCAGAAGGGCAGGTTTGGTCAAGGGCAGAGTTTTGTAGAGAAGAACTGCTACTCCTCCCCACATTTAATTTCTGCCACAAATCCTCAATATGCTTGTTCTAGAGACTGACCATTCTTGTATATGCTGAAGGGAAATGGCGGCAGCGTGGAATCCTAACCTCTCAGGCTGTAGAGCAGACATGTCTTTAATGAGAACGCAGAGTCCAGAACCACGGTGTATTTTACCAAAAGAGCTAACCCAGAAATCTAAAAAGTCCACTACCATGGATCCCGGGAGCTGTGGAATTGTTGACCGTCTCCAGGAACCTCTGTTTACTTCCAAATGTCTTCAGGCTGTGAATGACATTTGGTATTAGGCCATAAACTTTATCTCTTTATCAACTAATGTCCTGATCTTACATTTGTAACTATTGCTTAAATAATGGAAAGACTAGTTTTGCTTAAAATCAAAACAATATGAAGCCTTCGTAGCAAGTTATCTTGGAGAATGGCACAATGTTCTTGTGTGTGTACAGCAAGACACAGATAGGCTTCTAAATGTTACTATTTATTGTAAGCACTGAAAGGTGTTGGAAAATGTGGAAGAAATAGAAGATTCAATGCACCACACTTGTTCTTTCTCTGTTCAAATAATAGATACTTTCCAGACATACTAGAGAGATATTGGCTTATTTTTTAAAAGGTAATAATCACTTTAGTCATTTTTTCTTTTATATCAGTGAGTGAGTCACATGATTTACACAAATGTCAATGTCCTTTTAGAGATGAAGCAGGGTCAGGGATTTAGCTCAGTGGTTCTGACTCCTGACTTGCAAGTGCCAGGTCTCTAGTTTGATCCCCATAAACAAATACAACAATGATGGGAGTGGTGACTAATGCCCAACAGCAATTGGTACCACATATCACCGTCCTGGGCATGGTGGCTCACGTCTGTATCACAGCACTTGAGAGATACAGATAGGAGTATTGTTGTGAGTTCGAGGCTAGCCAGGGCAACATAGTGAGAACTTGTCTCAAACAAACAAACAAACATACAAAAAACTTAAATCAATAAATAAATTAGGCTTGGAAACAAGTTAGAAGTTCATTAAAATAACTATGTGTTATGATAGTAATGCATAAATAACAAAATTCAAGGATTATCAAACTTTTATAAAATGCTATTTAAGTTACATTGTGTTGAACTTCACAGCAAGTAGGTGCCATACATTCTTTGACAGCTCTTAGTGAATAAATGTATGATTTTATAATAAAAATAATTAAGGGTCCACCATGAGATTATACGAAAGTGACTTATTATTTTTAAAGCAATACAATCTCTAGGGGAAGCAGGAAATCTTTGAATCATTCCATTAGTCCTAGACTTCCTTCTGCACCCTCTGCTCTGCACACTCCATGCTCCCTAAAGGTGGCTCTTTACATAGATCAGACCTTTGATAGCAGCGCTTGTGTTCTTCTATGTTTGGGAGAACATCCATCACTAAAAAGCTTCTCAAAACTTACTCTGCGTATAAGGATTCAGATGCATAAAATAATCTTTTTGGAGTTTTTTTTCTGCAAAGTTTCCGTTTTCCTTTAACTTTCTTATGAGTGGAGTCCAGAACATATTTTCTGTTTGCCTGATGGCTGACGATTTATTTTGTATAGCATATTGCAGGGCATTCAAATTTTCGCTTTACTGTTATCAAATTTGTTTGAAAAAACAAAAGCTGAGAGATCTTGTGCTCTTTCTTTACCTTTCCTGCCCCAACTGTGAAATCCCTTAAACGATGGGCTGTGATTGACTCTTATGGGGGAAGTTAGCTACTTGTACTTTGTAACTTTTTATTTTGCTCTTTTAAAAGGCAAATTTTTGTTTTGTTTTGTTTTTATTTTTTAATTTGAAATTCTCATAGGAAGTAAACAGAAAGATCGGGGCAGAAAAGGTAGTTTTTGAAAAATAGCAGAAGGTGGAAATTTTTCCGTGAGCAGAAGCCACAGGATTCTGGGAAGACCCCAGAGAAGCTGAGAGGAACTGCGCAGGAGACGGCTTTTCTGGTCCAAATCCCCAGGTAACCGGTTTCTTGCAGGGCCTGAAGCAGCACAGACCGAACCTCAGTGATGTCTGAGAATTGATGCGTCAGGTGTTCTGGAGCAGCACAGTCCCCAGGACCGAGCCTATGTGCCTTCTCCTTGGAAAATAACGGCAAAACAAATGATTGAGATAGACTTTCTGGTTTGTTGAGAGACTGATTTTAATTGCTTATGCACTTGTAGAATATCAAAAGAAAACAACTGAACCAACCCAGTTAATCTCAGTAGTTACAGCTCACTGTTTGTTTTTGTTGTTGCTGCTGTTTCATTTGGTTTGGTTTTTTGTTTGTTTGTTTGTTTGTTTTATATTCACTAGTTGGTTATTTGGTTGCTACCTTTCCCATATTATGAAATCTTCAAGGAAGTCATCCTGTTTATCTTCCATAATCAGCGCAATGACACTCACTTTTGACTTTTGTAAGTCACCTTTCTCGCTTTGGGGGAAAAAAAAAATACCTGATGAAATACAACTAAAAAGAGAGCACGATTTACCTTGGTTCGTGGTTTCTGAAGTTTCGGTGTAAGGTGGGCAGAGTCTCACTCAGTGAGCAAGGAGGAGGAGAGTTGTTGGCAGGGAGGAGGGAGGGGCGGAGCCAAGGTAGAGCCAAGTGGAAAGAACAGGGAGAGGAAGGGGGGGCGGGCGGAGCGGAGGGTAGGTCCAAAAGCAGACACAATCCTGAGGGCTGTGCCTGTGACAACCAGACACGCCCAGAAATGTTGTCCTCGTCTCCTGGGTGTATCTAAGGCCAACCTTCAAACTGACACTCAATATTAGTCATCACAGAAGTTGTATCAAATGAGCAAATACAATGCGTAACACACATAGTGCATGTTACATATTTGTACTTCAGCTTAGCCCTCAGTCCCTGTAACCAGAAGCTAATTTCTAATTACCATACGAAAATCATTAAAGAGAGACATTCTGAAACCTTAGATAATGCAATGCAGAAGAGTTATTCATGGACTGGTCTAGCGCTCTGTGGAAAAAGAAAAAGAAAACGAAAAAGAAAAAGAAAACGAAAAAGAAAAAGAAAAAGAAAATCCCATCTACCGTGAAAAGCCAAGACATCTGTGAGTGAGCGGCTCATGAAGTGCTAAAGAACAATGTCCATGCTTCAGTAAACTTGGTGTGTTATGTATATTCCCGGACAGACATTATTGTCTCTGCCTTATGTATGACTATCGTCACAGGAGTTGACTATGACCCTAAAACAGAGACATCTACCGACCCAGAAATGAATTAGTCATTTTCAGAAACAATAATTAATACTAAAAATTACAGTGATAGAAAAGCAAATACAAAAGCAAAACCGTTGTGTTTACTGCCACGTCTTCCGTGGGGGATGGTTATTTCCCTCATATTTCCTAGTCAGGAGAATCCCACATTCTATTTGAGAACATGAAATCTCACCAAGGAGGCTTGTGCCATTGACTTAGACTGGCTCTGATTTCATTCCTTTACCTAGTTCACTTTAATCTACTATTTCATTTTAAGTAAAATAAAATGATCTCTTTTTAATTTCCTATATGAATTAGGATTTGTTAGAACATTTTAAAGTATATGTGCACAACATGTTTAGACAAAGTAACTTAGCACTTACATAAATTTTTTTCAAAGATAAAAATTATGTTTTACTTAGAGGAAATAATTATTCAAGTTTTTGTATGTTCCCACTAATTACAGTTCTGTACAGAAAAGTAATTTTCTAGAATTAAATGCATCATAAAATTTATCTCACATTTGGAAATGGACATTTAACATGAATACCTTTGGGTCATATTACATTAAATAAACTCGTCTATATGAATGTTTTTCAGATTAGGTCATGTTTAAGACATCTATACAGTTCTTTTTTGAATAATGGGATAATAGTGGCAGAATAATTTTCCAGTGGATAGTAATATCCCAGAACCTAAGAACAATATACAGTATAATGAAAATAATTAAAATTTTAATTTATTTTGTCTACTTTAAACTCAGGTGACCAACACAATGAAGCTAATCTAATATTTCAGAAGTTAACATTATGTTTGTTACTGAACTAATATGAATTGATTCAGGTGGATAAACTAGATTTTAGGACAAATTATTTTATTATACAAGACTCACCAGATTAAAAAAGCAGATCTATATGGTTTCATAAACCCAAGGAAAACTTTTTTCAAGGAGATGTAGAAAACTAAGAGACAAATAAGATAAAACTAGCAGTAAGTAGTGTGGGTGTTGAGGGCACTGGCTTCTATTTACATAACAAAGAAGGCTGTGCTGAATTAAAGTCCCAGTGAAATATACAAGGATTTATGATAAAATGATGTTATTCTTAATATAAAGAAGATTAAGATTCAAAACTATTTTAAATATTCTAAGTTTTTCCAGATGTTTAAGCAACTGAAGACAATTCTCTTTTATGTTTTCATTAGAGAATGGCAGACTTGCTTTTATTCAAACACAAAAGAACAGTACAGTTCCCATCATTCACTTCAAGTTACAAGATCTAACACAGAAAGAAGCTCAGTGAGGTATTTCGCCCTCATGCCAAAACTTGTTGCCCCATATTTTAAACATCAATATGGTGCAACTTTGCCCTCAGAGAAAGAAGAATAAATTTCACACTCAGTGCTCTCTACATAAGAGATTTCTGATACAATGGTAGTGTATATTCTACTTTCGTTTTGCTTTCCTTACATCTGGCATACCTTAGCTTACCAAACAGGTACTCCTTAAAGTTTCCTTTGAGAAACTAAGTAGTTGTGCATGCTTCCTAATTTTTTGAAAATGGAGGTCAACTTCTGGTCTACATTTTTCGTCTTGGTCTTCTATCTTGGTTGGAGTATGAAGAGGAAAACAAATCAGCAAGATATTTTTATAAACATTAGATTGATTCTAAACCTCTAGCTTCTGTGTTTATGAGGTTTGCAAATAGATAAATTAATGTCAGAGTCCTTCCACGGCTACAATGAGTATACTAGACAGACTTATATATTTTAGTTTTATAAAAGGAATTGGGGAGAGTATTTGCCAGTCTCCACTTCCCATCTGCTCAGGACCAGCTTTCATGAGCTGCTCAGTTAGTTACAAATCACTTGGAATTTCAACAAAATCCAAATGTTAGAAACTATATTAAATTTAAGATAATTTGCTAAGCTAAGCTGGTTTCTCCTATTCTTTTGATTTTCAACAAAAGGTGATTTTGGGCTTTGTTCTAAAATCTCTGCTATTGTTAGGCAATCAAAATCTTATCAATAAAAGTTTTTCATATTTTCCTCAGCCAACAACATGTTTAGCATACATATTTCATGTTTGTGCAAGACAATAAATGAAACCCTTATTAATTAAATTCACAACAAATCAGGAAAAAATATAGAATTTACTCTAGAAAACATTACAATGATATTACTGAGAAATAGTAGATAGTTTTCCAGTTAATGTTCAATAAAGTGTATTATGATAGCAAAAGACTTTCTGAATTATAATTATTTTTAATACTTGATTTTATTGATATATTTTATATGAACATTGTGATCAAAATCAACATTGAAAATTTATACCATTATGTGACACAATTTAATTCTTATTTTCCTGCCCACCCCCTACCCTCTATCTACATAAGCTTTGTTTCTTTCCTTATTTTAACAATAAAATTTCCCCCACACTATATACCCATCCCCCCTTTACCATTTGAATATTTTATATTTCACATTATCTATCATATACTCTAGAACTCATTTATATCTTCAGGTTATAAAATGTTCATATATTTATTACATTATGCTACAGCTCTACTCCAGCCTTTTTGAGGAAAGGCTTCAGAATAGCCCCTATCTGAGCTCTTTTGGGAGTCTTATGGTGGAGGATAAAGCTGGTGGAAGAAGCAGACTGTAGATCTTGTCTTCCATTCAGACATGATTATGTCATGAAACAAACATTTTATTGTCTAAAGATTTCCCCAAACTCATCATCACTAATACTGAGGCCAGATTACACTTTGTTGTGGGAGAGGAATGACCCTGAGCTTGCCAGGCAGGTGCTTTGATACTGAGCTAAATACCTAGTCCCAGGGTTATCTTAATATTTAGCATCATTTAAAAATTTCTACCCACTGCATGTCAGTAATACCCACAAGGTTATAATAAACAAAAATATCTCTGGACAGTACTCAGTATACTCTGGGGAGAGGATGGTCACTTGGCCTCATCTAGGGGTATATTGTATGATCTTGTAAGTATAATAAAGAAGGATCAAGTATGCAATTTTCCAAAATCTAGAAGTCTCATAGGAAAGTAATACCATCTACCACAAGAAAACAGAGAACACGCACATGAGAACTAGCCAGATTTGAACAACATATGGGAATGATGTCTCTAATGACAATTGCAGCTGAATAATTCTAATTTAAATTTTATGGACCACTATTATTTGTCAGCCTTTATAACATTCTGTTCATTGCACAACCTTATGTTTATAATTTATGTGTTAGGAAGGTAAATATTTTCATCTTCTTCCTCAAAATAGCTTCATATACGGGGTACTTTAAAATATACTCTAAGTTTTTCTAAATCATCAGTGAAATTTGTGAGCTATTTATAAAATAAACAACAGTTTTATTACTTTTAAGAAACAATGAAATGCCAAGAATATCAAAGTTATCGAAATCTGTCTTAATACTTATTTTAGGAGAAAAATGATTTTTAAAATGATGACTCATTCATTCAGAAAGTTTTATTATATGACATATAGTATATGTGTGGTAGCCCTTTGACTGCGGCAAGATCTTAGAAGTACTGAAAATACAGTTCAAGGAAGAAAATGTCAATGATGTTACATTTTCATGAGATATGAAATAACAAATTCAGTGTTTATTTATAAGGACTCTATCATAGTAAAGAGGAGCTGCAATATTAATATACTAGACTCTGTTTGGGATAATCCCTGTCACAGTTTTAGAGACAGACACTTACAGGTTTGTATGCCCCAATTTCAAAATTACTAGGTTGTGAGAAGCAAATTTGTGTCAAATTTTGCTGATGATGGCATTCCTTGTGTCTTAAATTAAGAATAAATGTAAAACAAAAACAGAAACTTTTTTGCATCCTTCTCTATGACTATGTAGACTCTTTTTTTGAAGTTTATAAACTTGAATTTTCTAAATGAGTAGCATAATCTGTAGCAAAATAATTCTTCAGAAAGAGTTTAACATCTATTTTAAAATTCTAAAAAAAATAGAATATTACTGAATAATAGCACTTTGATTCACTTTCATCCTGTGGTTTGTATTGAACCTGATAATATTAATCCAAGATATTTATCTTATTGGATATGTTTGCATCCTTATAGATATTACTTTCTCTGATGATAAGTTGTCGCTATACCTTACTAGCACCACAAGATGCTGCCTGCTGAGATTTTCACATGCATGGAGTTTACATCTTAAAGGAAGGCCTGTTAATAATTAATAAATTCACAGTGTGCACTACCGGAGTTAAGGCAACTTACTCTCACTATGGTGCTCAAGGTGGTCTGTGAGAAACAATTAAGATTCGAGATGTTCATTAGAGTTGGGTCCCCATGAATGAATCCCAGTGGCTTTACAAGATGTGGGAGAAGAGACCAGAATAGACACACTCATATCCCCTCCCCCATCACCCTATCATGTCCTGCACTTCCCCAAATAACCATCATCAGATTTAAATCCTAAACCTTGAACCTTCAGAACCATAAGTTAAAAGAAACTCTTTTAGAAAACTTACCCATTCTGTTCTACTCTGTTCTGTTACTAGCAACTGGAAATGCACCAATATACCTCAGACACCAAGTAAGCTCTGCTCTCCTTGGGAAGAATGATGTTTAGAGAAAATAACCTTGGAAATAAGGGAAAGTGCATTTGTCATCATTTCAGTATTCCAGTAGAATGTCAAAATCAATTTTCTAAGGACATAGATTTTTTTTAAAAGTATACTCTGATTTTCAAAGTAAACTTAGAAAAGCTGTGATCTTACTTGTGACATTTTAATATTTCTTTTAAGTTTAAAATTTTGAATTCTGAAAATCATAAACATTTCAGTTTACACCATCTGTTTATACATGACAGATAGTATTGAAAATGTTCCCATATTTTAAGTCAAGTTAAAATTATTAGTAAACTTTGAGAATTATCTTGAAATTCTTCTTCTCTTCCAAATATACTAAATAAAATGTTTATTATGAAGAATGTGATTTAAAATGTGTTAAAAATTTAAATGACTATCCAAGGTTTTCTTAGACATATATTCAGGATGGGAATTGTTGGGTTTTAACACATGCCTGTGTTCTACAAGTGCCAAAATGGCTTTCCAAATTTGTTGAACACAGTTAGGCTTCTATTGGTCATAAAAGAGTTGTACAGGTGTGTAAATTATGATACCATGTCAATTCATTTTGTGCTACACATTTTAATTAATGTAAAAGTTAGCTATTGGGATACGATTTGATTTTGAAATATAATAAATTGAATTATTTTGCATATGAATTTCTATAAATAATAGCCTGTGCATAATCAAATATAACCATTTCTATTCACCTCTTCAACTCTGAAAACTTCTGTCTTTTTCAACATTGTAGTGATTTTTTCCAAGAATATTACTTGACTGGAATCATATATATGTATATATTTATAATGTGACTATCACAGCTGGAAGAGGATGGTGCAAACACAAAGATATGTCTCTTTCTTTACTAGAATTATCCACAGTAAGTGGATACTTACTGTGGCACATGAATATTTGTTGCAAAAGTAAATAAACTGTTTATTTCATTAAATCTTTGTCAGTTTTAATAAAAAAGACATGCCTGTGTTCTACAAGTGCCAAAATGGCTTTCCAAATTTGTTGAACACAGTTAGGCTTCTACTGGCCATAAAAGAGTTGTACAGGTGTGTAAATTATGATATCATGTCAATTCATTTTGTCCTATACATTTTAACTAATGTGAAAGTTAGCTATTGGGATATGATTTTATTTTAAAATATAAATAAATTGAATTATTTTGCATATGAATTTCTATAAATAATAGCACATGCCTAATCAAATATAACCATTTCTATTCACCTCTTCAACTCTGAAAACTACTGTATTTATTTATATTGTATATATTGTATATTGTACTGTATTTATATATATTTCCTCTATTATATTTTTCTTTGTATTCACTTCTTTATTCCAAATGGCTTCTTTATTTGCATTACTTTGTCAGCATATTCAGTTTATTCTCACTAAAACTTGATAAGTCTTTAATATTTTTAATTGGAAAATAAAAGCACAAATTCTATTACTAATGTTACAATGGCACAAATTGTCCAAATATCTTAAATTAGATATTTCTACTGAAGAAACTTGTCAAGAATAACAATAAAGAAACAAAGTTTAAATAACTTTCTTCCAAAATATGAACTGTTAATTATAAACTAATTATGTAGGTAAGAGTAAAACAGAGGATATGAATAATGTTCATAGAATGTTTTAGTATGAGAACATTTGCAAACAAAATCTTCTTCAAATACATAAATGGATGCTTCACTTTACTTAATGAAGTCAAAGGAGTTAAATTTATGACACTTACTTCAAGTCAGTATTTTATATTACACATTTTGATCTGTGTAAAGGTATATTCAACTAACTCCTATAATACTGAATTACCATTAGACTAATTCTATATGTTTCCATAAAAATTCAGTACCTTCTTTTCTTTATTTCTTTTCTGTCCTAATAATTTGATTGTTTAATAAATGAGCTTTTACTAGTAAGTATGCTATATATCTTGATATGTATTATTACATATAAAGAAAGAAGAATAGTACCTTACAGACCTATGAATGAGCTCATGATATGATTCATGACTTAATTTTAATTTTAGGTTCATTAAATTATCATTAAATTAGTTGGGAAGCTTAAGTAAAACAATTCAAAAGAGGAAAATATATAAAGCTAGTCCTGATATCACAATACTGAAAGACCTTTGAGTGAAACACAAAGAACACTTTTGACTTCACTGCACAGTGGATGTTCTGTCATGGTGTTTTACACAAACAGAGAAAAAGACTTTGAGTTGCCTGCAGCCTCACAATAAAACAACATAGATAAAAGAATTGAAATAGTCTCAATTCTTGTGTAATGAGAAGTAGAAAAATAAAAATGATTTTCCCTTTTTCTTTTCTACCACATTTTACAGCATTTATTTTCAACTCCATCTGCAAATTTTAGCTCTTTATAGCAGGTCACTGTGTTTGTATGGCATAGCTCCTCAGTAGGATGTAAGCAGCCAACTTTGAATCTGAGGGAGTGAGATGGGGAAGGAGTGAGATGAAGAGGTAAGGGAGAGTGAGCGAGGGGAACGAAGTGAATGGAGAAGAAAGAGAGAGAGAAAAGGAGGAGGAAAGAGCTGTCGTAGAGGGGAAGAAAGAGAGAACGCGTTCCCAGCTCATCAGACTAGTTGCTAAAATAACTCAATGAGCCGTAGACTGTTTTATTGAAGAGGACAGGATAACCTGGGATGAACAGAGCTAAGAACAATCAGTAAAAAATGCAATGCTTAAAAAAAAAAAAAGAAACAAGTATTTAAATGGGGCAGACCGGCAGTATACACAGACAAGAATATAAAAAAGGTCAAGGAGTATGTTGTAATCCACTTTCAAACACAGTGTAGGAAGCAAAAATGCGGTGATGTTGATTCTATCAACAGGGGATAAAGGTCAGCTTGAGGCAAATAATACAAGACAGGTTTTAATAGAACATTATATTCTCAACACTATTCATTGTGAGATAGGCCTTGATGCAAAGGGAGCTTTCCATCACTCCGGAAAATAAATGTTCCATCCAAGTGCCAAGTGATTTTTACATTAATCAAAATAAAAGACAATCTAAACTCACTGACATAAAATACATATATCTATTAAATAAATATATAATACTCCATACACGGTTTTAAAGATATATAAGTATTCAGTGTAAGTTAATAGAGATGAGTTTAGGTACTGTAAGAACAGCAGTGAAAAGTTATGTGAAGATTACCATTCTTCAGATATCAACTTTGTCATGTCTTAATTAAGTCTGAGTAAATAGTAAAATCTCTCTGTCCAATTTTCTTTATATAAAAGATAATAATAATATCATACTACATGGATTGCCATGAAAATTAAAATATTTTTAAAGCTCATGGGATATCTGGTGCATAGGGAGATTTATATATTAGAGATTATGCTTAATTGAAAATCTATTTAAAGAGGACAAATGGGAAATGAAATAACTTGTGAGGATCATTCTTGCACATTCTATTGTTTCTCCTTTTGAAAGCAGGCATTGCCTGGGTGCTTCAGTGTCGTTAATGAGTTTTTTTGATGTGACTGATTGCATTCTTCAGAAGTGTTTGTGATGGAGGTGCCCTGGGGTGGCTAAATCAGTCATAGCCCTGTGCAATTACTTCCTAGGGTGAGTGTTGGAACAACCTGTTATTTGATTTTAAGCCAATAGGGTATGAGAAACATGACAGGACATCGGTCCTGTAATTGTGATATGTCAGAGGCAAAAGTCTTGATTACATTGAAATATATGAAAATACAATTTAGAAATAAGCGTGGTCACAAAACACAGTGTGTTTAAATAAAAGTAAAATTTTAGAGTAAAAAGTATTACCATTATTCTTCCTTTCAATATTCCCCTTCTCTTCAAATATGCATATCTCATCATACTTTCCACACTTCTAAGAAGTTCTGGAAGTCCTTTATTCTTCACATCTTTAGTTGCACTGCTGGGAGTACCTTTGCACCCTGAATCAACTCAGGAATTTATGTTTACAGTTTCTTTGACTTTGAAGAAGAGTCAGATGTTCCCTTTGACAAATTCATTGACTCATGGAGATGAGGAGACGCTGTAATGGCTTTATGAGCCAGTCTTTCCATTTCATGGCACTAGGCAATAATATTCATCATATTTTTTTTATCATACCTCATGACGATGTTCATGAGACTTCTGGACCTGCTTAAGAAGTTGTAAGAAATGATGGGATAAGTATACCTCAAATGAAAAGGAATATTTTGACAGTAATGATAAATCTTATATGATTTATATAAGAATAAATTTTATTCTGTTTTTCTGGAATTAAGATTCCATCTTGCCTCAGAAATAATGGAAACCTTTGAAAATCAACAATTAATAAATGCTGGCAAGCCTGTGGGGAGAAATGAAAATTTATTCATGACAGATGAATGAATAAATAAAATATACCTATAAACAATGGACTATTACTCTGCCATTAAGAAAGATCAACCTGCAACATTTGTAGGAAAATGGACACACCTCCACATCATAACGGAAAGAACTTGTGCACTGTGTGGTTTCCTTATATAAAAAATGTAAAAGGTAGAAGAGAGAGGGAAAATAAAAATAACTATATTCCACATATGTTTCTGTCATACGTCTCTGATTTCTAATATGGTATGAGAATTCACACTTCAGATCACTGGAGACATCTGAGCAGTGATATCATAGGTTGGCTGATAGCCAGTGAGAAACAGAGATCTTCTCTTAAGTGCCAGGAAGACATGGAGTTGCCCAAAATCTGACTGAACTTAGCAGCATCTTTTTCCCAGCTGACATTGTGATAAGGGCATAGTTCTTTCTGACTCCTGGATTGCAATTTCCGAGAACTCAGTTAAGCCATTGTGTGCGTTTGTCTGTTTGTGTTTCTGACACACATCTCCACACAGTCTATCATACACGTAAGGCTAAGAAATAGCCCATATCATCACTGACATTTCAGTATGAATCTCTGTGCAGATCCCTGCTTCTCAACAAGCTGGACTCTATGAAAGGTATTTCTTGTGAACATATATCTGCACTGATTACCTAGCTGTTCTCCTTTTGTGTTTCTCTAAACTATCTGATGTGCAGGACTTGATAAATAAGAATCTCTCCTTAAAAAAAAAAAAAAAAAAAAAAAAAAAAAAAAAAAAAAAAAAAAAAAAAAAAAAAAAAAAAAAAAAAAAAA
>PVIR01009267.1:0-30616 GCA_004026965.1 Petromus typicus | reverse complement strand
TTCAGAGATAAAGATAAAAATAACACTGAGATTCCATCTCCATGAAGAATGGCTTCTATGAAAAAAATCAACGAACAATCAATGCTGGTGGGCTGAGAGGAGGAAGGGACACTTCTCCACTGTTAGTGAGAATATAGATTGATGCAACCACTGTGGAGCTCAGTGAGGAGATTCCTTAAAATCTAGGACTCAGTCAATTATACTCAAAGGAATGCCCCTTGAGGACATACTCATAAGTGAAGTAAATAGGTCACAGATGTGTAAATACTATATTTTTCCTCTGATAGGAGAATCTGAAGATGTAAATGAGCTCTAGAATGTATGATATATATTGTGAAATAGAAAATATTCAAAAGGAAAAGGGTAGTAGTAATAATGAGGGGAAAGAAAAAACTGATCGTAACAAGTGAAGCAAAGTATATGTGTATAGGGGGCCGGGGGGTAGAATGAGTAAGGGAATGTGAAAAAATGAAACTTAAGTGGTGTCATATACTGATACAAATTTGCAATGTTGAATGTGATCGTGATGTGTATATAAAATGTACCCCCAAAAAAGAATTTAATAAAAAATAGAATTCAAGGTCCCATTTGACCCTGCTATTTCCCTGTTAGGTCCACCCATGGAAGAATTAAAAGTATTATACCACAGTGACATATATCTCGGAAACAGCCCCAATGTTCATCAATAATAGACTGAATAATGAAGATGTGTTTTTAAATAAAATTAAGTATTTGTTAACCATACTGATACATTTGAGTCAGTTTTACTAAAATGGATGCATCTTGAGGATATATTCATAAATGAAACAAAGGCAACACCAATGTATCAATACTACATCATTTCTCTGGTATAAGAAACTAAAGGTGTATATGAGTTCCAAAATGTATGATAGGTACTGTGAAACAGGAAGAAAATGTGCAAGAGAAAAAGGGCAAATTGGGGTATTTAAGCAAAGAAGGAAAAGAAAAAAATTGATGGTAAAAAAGGGAGCAAGGGCCGGGATTTAGCTCTGGTTCCAGTGCCTGCCTTGAAAGCAAAAGGTCCCTACTATTATCCCCAGTAACCACATGCAACAATCTCAGGCATGATGAATCATGCTCACCAGCAATCAGTGCCACATCTACACTGCCAGGCATGGTGGCTCATGCCTTTATTCCAGCACTTAGGAGGCAGAGGCAGGAGGATTGCTGTGAGTTTGAGGCTAGTCTGGGTTACACAGTGAGCTCAGGGCCAGATTGAACTACAAAGCAAGATGCTGTCTCAAACAAACAAACAAACGAAAAACAAAGAAAATGAACAAAACTTATGTATATAGGGGTGGAGTTATAGAGAGGTCAGGGGAAAGAGAAAATAGTGAGAATCAAGGTGTGTCATGTACAGGCACAAATTCTCAGTATTAAATGTGATCAAAATGTATACATAAAATGTACCAATAAACTCAATTTAAAAGAAAAGTGAAAACAATAAACTGAATGTATGATTTTATCCTGAAGTGATCCTGGCTTTTTGTGTCATGCTAAAATGACAGAAAGGAATGCATAGGCTGTATATGTACTGTACATTGAACAGCAATATAGGATCAATAGTAAATTTCCCAATTATAGTAATTATACTGGGACTATGTATCAAATGTCCTTCAAAATATGAGGTAAACACTGACATATTTCAGCTTAAACAATAAGATGTCTAATTTAATATAAACTAGTTCAACAATATAAACAGACATTCTGACAATCCAAAGAAAAGAATTACTAGAACCTTCCAATTTGTGAAAAACTGAATGTATATTATCCATGCTAGAGACAGATTGGTAGATGTAGCCAGGAGAAAACGAAGACCACTTGTATAAACAGTTTTAAAATATACTCAGGTTTAAATGACTATTTCACGCTGAGAGTAGAACAAGATGGAAATTGATGTATAACAACCCAGACGGACACAGCACAGCCATTCCCACCTTGTGTAAATGTGTATTGTAGCAAATTGTGACCTTGGTGCCTTCCAATAACTGCCACATTCTCCACTTACATTCAATACAATCTCTCACTCTATGCAGTCACTCAAAAATTTAGCGGTAGAAAAATCACAAGTAATATGAAATATTACAGATTTTGTCACACATGAAACCCATAAGACTTGTGCAGTGATAGCTTTTATTCTGCTCTATAATATCCAGGCTTTGAGGACTTAAACTTTTCCAGTGAATAGGTTTGAATCCAGAGGATTTACTTCCCAAATATTTATTTCATTGGCAAGTTCCTGGACCAGGAACTTTGGATTGGGTAGGATTTAACACCTGGGTATCTGAAGGTACACCCTTAATGTGTGTAGGGCTTGTGACAAGGAGGCATTAGTATATGGAAAGGGGTTCCAGTAGAGGGCATGTCCTGATAGCTGGAGTTCTTTACAAAAGACGGATTAAGTTACAAGCCTTATGACCCACCTCTGAAATAATATGTTGTTTCTTTACTTTATTCTATTGGTTGTAAGCAGCTAAATGGCTAAGGCAGATTCAGCAACAAAGAATTGAACTCTATATTTTCATGAATAGAATAGAGTGGAAGAGTATATTGAAGGAGATATCATCTGATGGTGGCCATATTTAGAAAGGTCATTCTGCTACATATACAATAAAGCTCTGTAGAAAGCTTTATCGTATGTTAATGCTGTGAAGCAAAAGCTGGAGGATCGGTGTGGCAGTATTTCTTCTAACATTAACAGAGTAAGTTAATTAGCCATTACAGTCATTAATTTGCTTCTCTTGGCTCTGAAAGATTTGAATTACATAAGCTACATTTTGCTGTTGGGGATCAAATAATACATAATCCAGAATATATCCTACAAGTAATTTCACTATTTGTGGTTCTCTTATGTGCTACCAGACTGCTAGAATATTATTAAACTGGTGGGTAAGCACTACTCTAATTTCACACAGAGAAATTAGATAAAATGTAAGTAATAAGAAATAATATAGATACTAATAATTGTCTTTTGTATAGGTAAAATATTAGTTTAAAGTACTACACAGAGAAAAATGTCCTCATTTCATTCATCTAACAATTTTCATTTGTGTGCCTAAGTTCATTAGTTGACTACATTAAAATATTAATAGATATTTATTGCAAGAATATAATTTTCTGTTTACAACTTCCTACTTAAGTAACGCCTTCTACCCAGGAGATTCAACTTTATGTTTTTTATGTAACTTTATAGCTTGGAAAGTAATACGAAGTTATAATTATTTAAAAGGTTTAGTGAAATACATATACTAGTTCCTACAACTATTACTATCTATAGTGTAATTATTTCAGTAATAATTCCAAGAAAGAAATCACAAATTGGGTGGAATTCTTAGGCTAATTAACGATTTTAATTATTACATGTGGCATGATATAAACTAATTAACTGTATGTTAGTTATAATAGAATAGCTAATGCTATACTCAAGAAAACTAAGAAACCAAATTTAAATATCCATTTCATACTTGAAAACCATGTGTTTTGACAAATTCTTCAAATATCAATTGATTTGCGTGTTTAATACAATTATACTTGCGTATTTTATTGTACCTGGCATAGTCCTGGGCAAAACAGTATAAAAGGGATAAATGAAATCGTAGCAAGCAGAATGAAGAACTGATCCTCAGTAGCAGATAGTAATCACTTTTAACCTAAGTCCTAAGCAGCTACATCCAAGCTTTTATCTCTGTATTTATAGATACCACCTAGAATAACAAAGCATTGCACTGATATTATCCAACCCAATCTTCATCTTCATCTATGAAATAAATGCTAGACTATAATCCCCCAAAGAAATATTTAAAATGTTAATTTAAGCTCATAATTTTACTACTCTTGTATGTAGTATCTATCATCAAGTTTGTTTTGGGTATGGAATAAGCCAGATAAATCATTTAAACTATTCATTATCGGTTCTTCATACTTTATTTTTAACACATTGTTTTAAAATATTTTCTGTTCTTACTCCATTTGAGGAAGCTAATTTGATGTTTATCTAAATAAGACCAATATAGTAGAAATATCTTAGCAAAGTAAAAATTGAACTGATAAATTTTATGGTTTAGTTAGTGTCAATTTTCTATAAAATCTGTTTAGAATCTACAGCAATATAATTTAAACTCTGAAAGTTAAGGCTAATTTCTAATTATCATTTTTTTAAATTGACTTTGTTGGTACATTTTATACATATATTAACATCACATTGAACATTATAAATTTGGAACCTGTACATGACACATTTTGATTCTAATTTTTCATCCTTCTTCTGCCATCCCTATCCACCCTCACTCCCTATATACATAAGCACTGTCTTATTTACTGTCAGTTTTTTTCTTTCATTTATTTCCTTTCCCATATCCACCATCTCCCTTTTCCTTTCACACATTTCCTTCTTATTTCACATAGCCTATCATACATTTGGGCATTCATTTACACCTTCAGTTTCTCAGACTAGAAAAATAAGGTGGTATTGAACTGTTTGTGTCTATTTATTTTAATTATGATTATGTTCTCAAGGTACATACATTAGAGTATAAATGACTCAAATTTATCATTCTTTATGGCTAATACTCCATTTTATTAAAAACAACAACAACAACAAAAGCATCTTCTTTATCTGGTCTCCCATTGATGTTGATAGGCATTTGGATTGTTACCAAGATTTAGCCATCAGTAACTGAGATGCTATAAATATGGGTGTACATATGTCATGGTTGTATGATTCTTTTCATTCTGTATATATAGCTAGCAGGGGAATAGAAGGGTCAAATGGAACCTTGAGTCCTAGTTTTTAAAATAATCTCCTCACTGACCTCCACAGTAGTTGTACCAGTCTATATTCCCACCAACAGGGGAGAAAGGTCACTTTCTTTATGTAGCCTCACCAGTTTTTTGATTGGTTATTTTCTTGATAGCAGCCATTCTTTGTGGAGTGAGTTGAAATCCCAGTGTTTTTTTCATGTGCATCTCTCAAATGACCAGTGATATAGAATATTTCTACATATGCTTCTTAGCTGCTTTTACTTCTTCACTTGAAAAATATCTATTCATTTCAGATGCCCATTTATGTATTAGGTGTCTGTGTTGGAGGTATAGAAGTGAGTATAGCTGCTTTCCATTTTTGAATTGGGTTTTAAAGTTTTTGGGGAACTGATTTAAGCTCTTTACAACTAGTAAAAATTATTTCCCACATTATAGACTGTCTTTTCACTCTGTTGGTGTTTTCTTTTACTGTGAAAAAGCTTTTTAGTCAAGTACGATACCAATTGTGGATTATTTCTGCTAATTGTTGACCTGCTGAAAATTTGTTTATAAAGTTTTTCCCTATGTAAATGTCTTCAAGAGTTCTAGACAGCATATTTTCTAGGAGGTTTAGTGTTTTTATTTTAATATTTAGGTCTCAAATCCATTTTCTTTTTAGTTTGGTTCATGAAGAAAGAGATGGCTAGAGCTTGAATCTTTGGTAAGGTGAAGCCCAGGTTTTCCAACACCATGTTTTAAAGAGGCTATCTTTCCTCCATTGAGGGTTTCTGGCTTCTGCATCAAAGATGAGGTGGTTCCGTGTAGCTAGGGTTTTTTTCTGGATCTTCTAGTCTTTTTCCCTCATCTTTGAGTGTGTTTCTTTGCCAGAACCATGCTGTTTTTACATAGTGGCTTTGTAGCATAGTTTCTAGTTGGGCATTGTTATATTCTTGTCATGTCCTTGTTGTCTAGAATTGCTTTTGCTATTCTAGTTCTCTTGTGATTACAGATCAATTTTTGGATTTTTTTCTCTAGCTCTGTGAAATATCTCTCTATCTCTGCTGTTTGGATTTCAATTGGGATTGCACTGAATCTATATAGTAGTTTTGGCAGTATGGCCATTTTGATTATATTGGTTCTTCCTACCCAGGAACAAGGAATGTCTTTCCATTTTCTGATATCCCTTTTCAGAATGTTGGATTTTTCATTGTAGAGATCTTTCACCTTCTTTGTTAGATGGATTCATTCTTTTAATGCTCTTGTGAAAGGAATTGATGCCCTAATTTCTCTTTCAGTGAGTCTATTGTGCATACAAAGGCTACTGAACTTTGAATGTTGACCTTTGTATCTAGCTATGCTACTAAATCCAGCAATTAAGTCTAGAACTCTTTCGGCTGAGGTTTTAGGACTTTCTATGTAGTGTACCATGTCATATAAACTGTAAGTAATCACAGTTCATTTTAATCCTTATTTATGTTTATTCCCTTTAGTTATTTTATTTGGCTATTTGCTATGGCTAGTGTTTCCAAAAGAGTACTGAACAGGAATTGTGATAGTGGACATTCTTATCTTGTTCCTTATCTTAGCATGGAAGGTTTTATTTTTTGATCACTTAATATGATGCTGGATGCTGATTTCTCATAAAATAGCTTATAGAAGTTTGAAAATAAGGCCACTGATTCTAATTTTCTGTAGGGTTTTAATTATGTATAGGGATTGAATTTTTTCAATTGCTTTCTCTGCATTTATTAAGATAACTATTTGTGTTTTGTCCTTAAATTTGTTACTGCAGTGTATTACATTTATTAATTCACATATGTTGAACCATCTTTGCATCCCTGGGATGTATCCAGCTTGGTCAGGGTGTATGATCTTCTTGATGACCCACCTTCTTGATGACCCCCTGTATTCTATTTGCCAGTATTTTATTGGTTTTTTTGCAACCATTTTCATTACCGAAATTAACCTGTAATTCTCTTTTTGGGCTGGGTATCTCTCTGCTTTTGGAATCAGTGTAATGGTTGTTTTCAAGAATGAATTTGGGGATATTGCTTTACTTTTTATTTCTATAAAGAATTTGAAAATTAATGGCATTATTTGTTCTCTGAATGTCTTTTAAATTTATCAGTAAAGCAATTAGCATCTGGATTTTTCTTTGTCAGTATGTTTAATTACATTTTAAATTGCACATGTTGATATTGGGGTGTTTATCTTTTAAATCTTCTTTGTTCAACTTTAGAAGTTTATATGTATCTAGGAATCTATTTCCTCTACATTTTCAATTTATTGGAGTCCAATTTCTCAAAGTAGGTATTTATTATCCTTTAAATTTCTGGTGGATCAGTGGTGATTTCCTCCTTTTTATTCCTTATTGCATGAATTTGATCCTTTTCCTTCTTCATTTTTGATAAGGTTGTCTTAGGGTTTGTCAACTGTATTCAATGTTTTAAAAAACCAACCTATTGATTCGTTAATTTTTTGTATCATTTCACTAATTTCCATTGCATGAATTTCTGCTTTACTCCTTATAATTTACTCATTGTACGAGCTTTGAGTGTATCTTGCTCCTGTTTTTTTAGTTGTTTGAGATCCAGCAGTAGGTTATTCATTTGAGCTCACTCTCTTTTACTTGGGCATTCACTGCTATGAATTTCCCTTGCAGAACTGCTTTCATTGTGCCTCATAAAGTTCCTGTGTGCTGAATTAGCATTATTATTTAATTGTAGAATTTTTAAATTTTCTTCTGTGATCCATTGGTTCCTCAGGATAATGTTCAGTTTCCATGGGTTTGTGACCTTCTTGGAATTTTTTGTTTGTTTTATTTTGTTATTGATCTCCAATTTCAAGACACTATGGTTTGACAGTATACAGAGGATAACTTCAATTCCTTTGCAGTTACTTACACATACTCTGTGAACTAGAGTGTGGTCTATTTTGAAGAATGATCCATGAGCGGCTGAGAAGAATGCATATTCTGTCTTTGTGGGGTGAAATACTCTGTAGACATACACCTATTATACCTATTTATTCAAGTTTGGTTCAGTTCAAGAATTTCATTATTTATTTTTTGTTTTTGTTTTTATTTTCATTTTTTTGTTTTTTGTTTTTTGAGACAAGGTTTTGCTTTTATAGTTCAGGCTGGCCCTGAGCTCTGCCTTGAACTCACAGCAATCCTCCTGCCTCTGCCTCCTGAGTGCTGGAATGACAGGCTAGAGCCACCATGCTTGGCACTGTGGTATTTTGTGTTGTTGGTAGTGGATATGAATCTCCTCACCCAGCATTGTTGTATGTAGTTACCAGGGATTGAACCAGGCCCTTGCACTTGCAAGGCAGGAGCTGGGACCAGAGAGCTAAATCCCTGGCCCTCATTATTGAATTTTTTGTCCAGTCATTATGTTTATTTTATGATAGTGGGGTGTTGCGGTTCCCACTACTATTGTGATAGTGCTTGTCTGGCTTTTTATGTCCCATAAATATTTGTCTTATATAGCCTGCTGCACTAGAATTTGGTGCATAAATATTTATGAGTGTCATCTCTTCCTCTGGGAATGTTCTTTTTAATTGGATATTGTGTCTTATTTGGTCTTTCTAAATGAGTTTTGGTTTGAAATATATTTTGTCGGCAAATAAAATAGATATTCCTGTTGTTTTGCAGTTTTCTGTTGTATGGAGAATTGCTTTCTGTTTTTTTACACTCAGTCTATAGATATTTTTATTGTGGTAAAATCTGTCTAAAATAAAATTCACCATTTGAACACTGGATGAAATGTACAATTAAGAAGTGAGTGTGTGTACATTTCCATGCAAAATTATGACTATGCTTTTCACTATTCCTAACTGAAACTGTCATCCCAAAGGTAAGCACTTCCTGTTTCCTGTTAAACATGATAGTATTCTCTGTTCCATTAATATTGACACTTCTAAGTTATTTCCTATAAGTGAAGACATACATTTGCCTTCTTACGTCTACCTTTTTAAGCTTACTATAATATTTTTAAGTGTAGGACATTTCAGAATTTCCTCCATTTAAAGGATGGATATTATGATGTACATAAATCTCCATTTTGTTTTTCCACTGACTTTTGAGTGTCCAAATATCTTGGCAATTGTAAGAAATGGTGACATGAGGATTGGAATAAAAAATAATTCAACTTGCTCCTTTACCTTTTGTACAGGGTATCTTTCTACATTGGAAATTCTAGAGCATATGCACCTTCAGTCAATCTTTTGAAATTGCCATATTGTTTTTCTTGCAGGTGAACCATTTCTATACCTAAACACAAAGTGGAAAGATTCAGTTTCCTCCATACTCTTCCATCATTTATCATTTCTGTTTAATTTTTTAAAATTCTACCAGCTATCTCAAAATGTGAACTGAAGAATAATGAATCTTTCCTTAATGGGCTAACTTACAATTAATCTATTTTCTTGGTTTCAATTACCTGTTTATGTTTTTTTTTTTTTTTTTTTTTTTGAGACAGGGTCTCGCTTTGGAGTTTAGGCTGGCCCTGAGCTCAGCCTCAAACTCATCACAGCAATCCTCCTGCCTCTGCCTCCCGAGTGCTGGGATTACAGGCGTGAGCCACCACGCCCGGCACTGTGGTATGTGGTACTGGTTGCTGCTGGGCGTGAGTCTCCATGTCCAGTATGGTATGTGGTTACCGGGGATCGAACCCGGGTCCTTGCGCTTGCAAGACAGGCGCCAGAACCATTGAGCTAAATCCCTGGCCTCCCTGTTTATGTTTTTAATGAGGAGTAGTCTTTTGGGGGATTACTTGGTATGATTTTGCTTGCCAGAATATACCAATATATTTGGAAATTAAAATTAGGCTTATACTCACTCGTCAAGTGAAGCACAGTTATTATAATGAACATTTAGTAAATGTTTGTTGGATATTCACTACCTTACTGTGTTATTCATTTTAAATTGGGCTTATTTGATACTTGAAGATTTTAGGTAGTGTATGGTGTTAAATGTAACTGAGTATTTTTTAAATCATCTTCTCTTAATTACTTTGATTTATTTTATAGAACTGCTTTCAATTAATCTTCCCTATAGCTGTGGTCTTCCTGTACATACACTGATTGGATTTTTACCATCATTGGGTTATTTATTATATTCATAAGTGGATGTTAAATTTAAATGTTTAATATTTTGTCAATATTGCTGTCTACTGTTTATAAGATGAATGAGCTTTATATGCATGGAATAAAAATTAAAACACTGAAATAAGTATACATTTATGATGTTGAAAATATGCAGTGAATGTTAACGAATCTGGTTATTTCTCCTTGAAATATCCAGTCACAAGGTCCAGCGTATTCAAAATTGTAATCAAGCTCTTTGAAATCTGTAAATGGGATAAATTATAAATAGATTCATGGCATTCAGAAGACTACTATATTGTTGAAATCTCTGAACACAAGAGAGCACTTATCAGAAAGCTATGTGTGCACTTGCTATTGCAAACTTAACCAATGTGTGATATAAAGCTTATTTTAAAGTCAGTAAGCTAAAACTGCAACCATATATCAAAATGCACTCAGTGAGATTTATAGAGAAAAGTCCAAAACCATATAAAAGATGTATTTAAACAAATAAAATTATATTAAATACAATATTATGATTTTTCTCAAAGCTTCTAAATACTTCCAAAATATTATTCTTGTAACTTAACATTATGCATCTATCTTATGAATTTAACCATGTGTGTTTATTATACTGTATAACAAAAGAAAATGCATTATTTGCAGAGTATAAATGTTTAGTTTCTATGTGGACAAATAACTTATATATCCTTATTACAAGCAAATGAAAGAAAGCTTAATTAGTAAGTTTGTCAAATTTAAGGATTTCCAAATGTAAAACGATTGTACAAATGAAAATAAACACAATTAGGACTGAAATTAATATTTGGAGATGTAATTAATTAGAATAAGGCTGAATTAAAATTACTTTAGGAAGATTGTATATATGCCCACTTGACAAAACTTTTAGGGTTGGACTGAAGTTTTTAAATGATTTAGAAATTTAACAAGTTGTAATTGTGTACTCCCAGCTTTAAGAACACTACATAATTTTACATAGGCTTTATGTTGATTTTGATCGATTGATGTTTTTCTTATGTGAATGTTTCAGTAATGGGAAAAACTGTCTTCTATATTAGAATAACTTGGAGATTTGATGGAAAATTTATTAAATATATATGTATGTATATATGCACATGTACACAAGCATATGGTTCTGTTGTGGACTTTTTTATATATCAACATGCCCATATTTGTGTAATACCACATTGTCATGATTACTGTTACTTTTATTAAATGAAATTTATGAATATTAGTCCTCCAATTTTGTTTGTTCTTTTGAAAGTTGTTGACTATTTTATACCCTTTGCTTTTTAATGTCTCTAGTCAAAGAATAAAATTTAATTTTTAACATTTTAATTTAATGATAAATTTACATTTTAACTGCGGTGTTAAAACACTAAAATATATGTAATTCTTGATATGATTTATTTAAACCCATTTCTCTGACTATTTTTTGTATCATTTCCTATATTTTCTCTTTTGTTCTTCAATTTCCTCCACAGATATTTGCTCTGACTTTCACACTACCTCCACTTTGGATGCTGAATTGTTTCTGCCTGTACCAATTGGAAGTTCTGATTTAGGACTGTTCTCTAATATCACAAACATAAAAATGTAGTTTTATAGATTAATACAAAGATTTCAGAGTCCAAAAATAAACTTCTACCTTGTTGTCTGCTAAAATTTCATAATAAATTGCAAAAAACTCGAGGAAGAAAGAGTAGCTTATTAAATAAATAACACTGTGACAACTATATATCTTTACTTAAAATAGTGAGTTGAACTTAAATATATTCCAGAATGAAGCTGTTCAAATAGTTTCCATGTTTCAAAGTTCAGCTAGTATTTTATTTTGACCAATGGAGCAATTTTTTTTTATTTTATAATTTAACTGCTATTTACAATGGTGGGAAATAGGAAAATAAAAAAAAATAATATTGTTTTGAAATTGTACATAAAAGCTTCATTAGTCTTGAACATAAAAATAAAAATTTCTCCAATAAATAAATAAATAAATAAAAATAAAATAAAATAGTGAGTTATTACATCTAGCAACATGATGGATAGAAATAGGCTCAAAACTAATGAAAGCTTTAAGTTTAAAGCTGAAACTATAAGTAATTTTGAAGACATATTATGACATATTATGTCAAAGGATTTGGTGACTGTTCCTCAGATGTTCAT
This sequence comes from Petromus typicus, assembly GCA_004026965.1. Taxonomy (NCBI): domain Eukaryota; kingdom Metazoa; phylum Chordata; class Mammalia; order Rodentia; family Petromuridae; genus Petromus; species Petromus typicus. The sequence goes on along the minus strand of PVIR01009267.1, from coordinate 18,580 downwards.
ATAGACACACAAATGTTTGTTCTATAAATGTCATGGTTAACAAAGTGTGGAGGTATAGGCAGAATGGAAAGTATATTGCTAAGAAGTATGTTTCATAAAACAGTAACACCTATAGTACATGATATTTTGAAAATAAAAAATAAAAGCATGAACAACACTAGAAAATTATTTGAGTAGATATTTCTATTGAGATCATAAAATGTTCAGTATCATTAGTCATCCAATAAATGTAAATCAAGATCACAAGAAATCACTTACCTACCAGTAGGTTGCTAAAATTATGATAAATGAATAAGAAAATTAAACAAAATAATACAAAACAAACTATAAAAATACCATACAAATAAGAATTTCATATTCTCACTTCGTATGGTAAAAGTGTAAGCTCAAGTAGATTCTTTTAAAAAAGTTTTTTATTTCCTCAAAGCATGAAACCCATAAATACATGTGACTCAGTGAGCATCCTCCTACATGTGCACTGAATTTAAATGGAACTGTATGCACACACATACATTAATGTACAAAACTTGTGTGTAAATATACATGAGGGTAATATTTATAATAGCCAAAAATGGAAAAAAAGATATTTACGAACTAAAATGATTAATTAAAATGTACTGTGTTGGTCAAGTGTGCTGGCACAAGCCTATAATCCTATCTAACCAGGAGCTCAAAAAGGAGGATCTTAAATTCAAGGCAGGTTGGCTACTTGGTAAGATGTGGTCTCATAATATTTTTTAAAACTGGAATAAGATCTAGCTAATTAGTAGAGCACTTGTCAAGCACGATCTCTGAATTCTACCACCAGTGTAAAGAATGAAAAAAAGAGAAAAGAAGAAGGAAAGGAAGAAATGGATAAGAAAAAGAAGAGAAAGGAAGGTAAGGGAAAAAAGGAAAGAAGGAAGAGAGATGAGTGAAGAAGAGAAAGGCAAATAGAAGGAAAGGAAAAGAGAATAGTTCTATACGTGTGTGATACAACATGTGGCTATAGCAGCCCTAAAACCCTGCTTTATGGTCCATTATGTATTGAAACCTTATGATAAGTGAGATAAGCCAGTAATAAAATAATGACTATTATAATATTCCAGTTCTATGTACCAAATTGATATGTTTATATAAATACAAAAATAGTATAATGGTTCATATGGAGTCAGTGGGAGAAAATTTTGGTAATAACTACTAATGGCTAAAGTTTGTTTGTTTGTTTTTTATCGTGCTCAGCACTATGGTTATTAGTTCTGATTGCTGGTGAGTGTGAATCTCCATTCCTAATATTGTTGTGTCTAATTACTGGGGACTGAACCCAGGATCTTGTGCTTGCAAAGCAGGTGCCAGAAAAACTGAGCTAAATCCACGGCCCAACTAAAGGCTTATTTGAGAGTTTGTTAAAGGGTGTATAATCATAAATTTTTTAAAAATTAAATTTATTAATGAATTATTTTTGATGAGTGATTACATATTATATGTATTAACTGTTAATACTCAATTACAGATTTTAAATTAAATAAATGAAAAAATATATTTTTGAATTTTAAATAATACAAATGTATATTAATATTTGTCTTCCATTTATTTATTCATGTAGTCTTTTTTTTTTTTTAAGGTTTTTTTGAGATGGTCTCACTTTGTGGTTTAGGCTGGCTCTGAGCTCAGCCTCAAACTCACATCACAGAAATCCTCCTGCCTCTGCCTCCCAAGTGCTGGGATTACAGGCGCGAGCCAGCACGCTCGGCACTGTGGTATGTGGTACTGGTTGCTGCTGGGTGTGAGTTTCCATGTCCAGTATTGTTATGTGGTTACTGGAGATAGAACCCTGGTCCTTGTGCTTGCAAGACAGGCACCGGAACCACTGAGCTATATCCCCGGCCCTCATGTAGTCTTTTTATAGCAATTTAGCCAAGATTTTTAAGATTCAGAATACAGAAAAATAGTATATCAATTAAGAGAGAAATATAATAAATATGCTAGCATACAGCTTCCTTTATAGTAGACTCTCACTTACTGAAGAAAACAATTCATTTTTTATTCTATTCCACTTTTGTGACTGAACATAGGCTCACAGTATGAAAATTTGGAGAAATCTAATTTCATGTCTGTCTCATGATTATGATTAGTGTCAGTCCATACACAGTGAATATCAGCTATTTACATAAAAAATCTAATAATATCTACATGAGTTTGTAGTAAAGACAAAAGATAAACCCTGTGAAGGGTTTAGTACAGTGTGTGCCTTTGTAGAAGTGGGTATCCAAGTTATGAGGGGATATTTTATTGAGAAGTACTGAGGTATCATAAAGCAGTGGAATCCTTTAAGGCAGTACATCGGGGAGCTGTCCTGGCATATTGGCACTGAGTGGAAGTCTGAGGAATGCGTAAGCTAGTGCCAAATGGAGCTTGGCAAAACATTCCAGGTAGAGAAAATAACAAGTGGTTGCCGTGCCCTGGGCAGAATCTCCAGGAGAATTCAAATCTGTCCATTTCTACATTAACTTGTTTCCTGTGATCATCCCCCTACTTTTTCCTTTTACATTGGTAACGTAATAAAAGTTGGTAGACAGATAGTCACTGAAGGGAGGCATATATTTTTAGCATTTGAGTACATTGAATAACAATTATATCATAAAAATATTGTTAAATATTCTGCAACTGTTACTAAAATAACAGAATAGATTGGAGGAAAATTATTGTATTTAATACTTTACTACACTGGTAAACAAACACATATACTATGAAACTATAAATTATATAGAATGTATACACATATATATGTATACATACATAGACATATATACATATATATATGTATATATATGTATATATGTATATATTCAATTTTTTAAAGTACCAAAAGTAAACATAAATAGAATGAAAAAACTGAATATTTCATCACATTATCTTAAACATAGAAAGATATACACAACAATTTTTTGTGAAAATCTATATGTGTATCTTCATTTATATATGAAATATATTTATACATGCTTAAGTGTACATGGAAACTGCTATTCATATGCCTTTATTGTGTTGTAAATTTGTACTCTTTCTGTTCACTTATGGATACTGAGCTCATCATGCCAGTTATTTCTATGAACTCTGAAAATTATTTCCATATGAAACTATATGTGTGTGCGCGTGTGTGTATACACACACACACACACACACACACATATATATCTTATATATATATAGATATATATATATATATGGTGGTTTCATATATGTATATGTGGTTTCATATATTGTTTCATATATGTATATATATAAAATGAAAAAATATATATAATGAAAATATTTAATTATTTGAGTATTCAGAAGCTCTTTAAGGAACTGAATCAGGGCACTGAATGAAAGCCAAATTAGAAATGCAATAGATACTTGAAAGTTTCTAATGTGTAAGTGACATTAACACACAAGCAGAGTTTGAAATTCACTTGTTCATTAAGCACACAGAAAACAATTTAGTCTCAAATGAAGAAAGTTAAAATAGATTGACAAAGTTGCACATGGTGCCAGTTCCTTTGCTTTAAAATCAGGTTCCCCTTCTTTAAGGAGTGGAAATCTACAGACATGTTCAAGACAAGGAAGCAAAAGAGGATGAGAGAATTTCTTGCCATTTTGCCTGTTCATTCTGACGTGTCCATGTCATTAACCTGGGAAGTGTACAGGAGACTGATAAAGAGTGTTCCTGGATATGTCTGGATGAGTAGTGGAGGCATAGCCTTGGGTGCTAGGGTCCTTCAACCTTTCCTGTCTGGCACTGTTCTCTTGCCCTGCTCCCAAACTGCCGTGAATCGAGCAGCTTTCTCCCTCCATGTCCTTCCTGTGTAGTGTTTTGCCATGAGTCAGCCAATCATAGACTGAAAATGTGGATCACTTCAACTAATTTTTCCTTTAAGTTTTGGGTGTCGAGGGTTGTGTTCAGCTCCAGAAATGCTGGCTTATATAGAAAATTCCTTCCAGAGAAGCAGAGTAATGACTTGGACTCCACATGATCATGTGGTTTAGAAGCATTTGGAACTGTTTGTGTACGAGCTCAGAAAGGTTTGGCGATGGGAGCTAGAGGAGTGTTAGTATGCTGGGCAGAGAGCCTGTTGGGCGACTCTGGTTGGAATTCACAAGCCCAGAATGGATTAGATAGCACGGGTCAGTCTCCAGAGGACTGGGAGCAATGACTCCTTTAATATTTGAACTGGGACAGAAAATTTGTAAGTTGTTCATGCCCTGAGACTTTGCAGGAAACCAGAAAAGATTAAAAGTGGTGAATTAATTCATTTGGCAATGACAGTTCAAGATAGCTCAGTTCAGAAAGCGGCATGGACACTACTGACTACCTAACCAAATTTACCAATAATTGTAGAGCAAAAGTACATGAGAATTTTGAAAAAATTAAATTTTAGCTTAGAAGGAACTGCATGTAAATTCTGGGTCAAAAGATGTGTGGTTGCTGAAGAGATTAGTGACACAAAAAAATCAGATACTCAGAGAAGCCTTGAGAACATATCATAAATGAGGAAGATCCTACCATCCCAGGCTAAGTATTGAAAATATATAAACTTTTCATTTGAGAAGAGAATCTCTCAGATCTTTGCTCAAGAAAAAAAAAGAACATCTAGTTTTCACACATGACAAAAGCAGAAACATCATCACTGTGACAGTGACTATATTTTGAGAAAATTATAATTTGTATGGTTTTTTCACACACATTAACTCAGCAAATGATGTGTGGTGGATGACATACACTTCTGGTTGGCTCTAAGAGTCAGTGCCTGGGTTAGAATAAGAAATGAGGATGAAATATTTCTCAGGACTTATAAAAATCAATGGCATATCATTTTACTGAAAAAAGTGTATGTGTATGGGCATGTACTTGACGTTTTAGGTTTCATGGTATCAGAGGTTAGAAATTCTGTGCTGAGGACCAAATCTAAGACCTCAATATACTACTGAGCTATATCCCCAATGCACAAGTCAAACACTTCTACATATAAGTCCTTTTTTACACCGCACCATGATAACTTTCTGATTTGGTAAAGGACCTGATAAAAAAGGACCTGATGTTGTTGTGTGGATCATTCCTTAGAGAGTAATTTCATGGAGGTGAGGAGCTTCCTAGTTCTTAACCAGCACATTCTATGTCCTGCCCTACCTCACAAACATGATGCAATATAATACGATGGCAATTTTATTGAATATTATTAAGACATAAATATATTGACTGGATAGAAGAAAACCAATGATAGTCTGTACTTATATGTAAAATATTCTAGCTTTTATTGAGAGAAGGAAAACATTAAGAAATATGGAAGTTAAACAAATGAGAGGAAAGGACTGCAAAGGTTTGAGTGTGGTTAGTTTTCTATCTGTTCTTGCTTGCAGGTTTCATCCCCAGGGTGACAGAGTGAAAATTCTGGAGTCTTTGTGAGGGAGAGGAGCTCTGTGAGGTAAGAGGCGGACAGTCAGCTCCGCACGTTCTGGCTCACTTATGACTCAAGGATGTTCACATTTTACACTTACTCCCATCTTCATGCTGATGCCCATCAGGTGACACTGGCAGGTCCCCCACTGGTGCTGTACTGTTTGAATTCCATCTTCCAAAACTACGAATTAAAGGAATTTCTTGATTATTTATAAATTATACAGCTCAGATACTTTGTGATAGAAACAGAAAAAATGGAGCAAATTGAGATATTTTACAAAGTAATTTACAGCTCTTGAGAAGTTATAGTATGTGCACAGTTGTTAAAAAATATATACATTTGATTTCACAAAAGAAATGAAAAGCACTAAAATGACATTAATCAGGAAAATAGCAAGTAGTTTCTCTTGAGAGAACTATGGTAAGCTTGACTCATGTGAAGTTTCATTATTTAAAGGCTGTTTTCTAGCTGCTTCCTTCTGTGAGGTAATTTAAGGATTATCATGAAGATGCATGATGCAAAGGGGAAAATGATGAGCAAAATGTTTCTTTTTTGGGCTGGTTTGGAAAGTTGTAAAGGGATTGAAGGTAAACAAACTAAAGTGAAAAACCAACAAGCAATGCTGAAGTGCACAAATGCTAAGTAAACAGAAGTTCCAAATTAGGAGGCCAGCTAGGAGAAATACTCACCTAACTCGTGGCTTTTCACAGAATTAATTAAGAAAAAACATCAACTCAGAATAATCACTCACAAATTAATTAATGGCTTTTTATTCAACTTCCTGAAAAATATTTAGAATCTCAGTTTTTAGAATGGATGATGGAGTCCCTAGAAACTAAACTAAAAAACTTTTATTGTGACTTTAGAGAAGGATCGAATGAAATATTAATTGATGATAACCTCCCTTTTGAAGAAAAGTCAAGCAGAAATGATAAGTTGATACTGCCAAAGAAAGGTAGAGTCTTCATTAGTATGTGTTGAACAGGGACACCCAGGACTCAACTAGGAAAACCATCCATTTGTAGTTTTTAACTATCTGCTTAAGTGCAAGAACTCTTGACTGTTTATCAGTATCACAGATATTTAACTGAGTCCTGGACGAACATAGACCATTGATACATATCTGGGTTTTTTTTAAGCAGGAATGTTTGCCTTATTTAGTAGTCCAGGCTGGCCCTGTGCTCCGCCTTGAACTCACAGCAATCCTGCTGCTTCTGCCACCCAAGTTAATGGGCAGTATGAGCCACCATGCCTGGCATTGTGGTATGTGGTTCTGATTGCTGGTGGGCATGTTATGTCAGCATGCCCTGCTTTGCTGCATGTGGTTACTGGGGATCGAGCCCAGACCCTTACACTTGCAAGACAGGTGCCAGAACAATTCAAATCTTTATTGGTGCATTATATATACACATTAGGATCTTATTCAGCATTGAGAATTTGTACTAATATATGACACAACTTAATTCTCATTTTACCTTCATCAAATTATCTGACAAGACGTTTAAAGAACTGATAAAAATCCAAGTAGGATCTTAACAAAGTCTTCAGAATTGCCCCCAAACACACAATTTCAAAGCAATCCCAATTCCAATGTGGCACAATTTCTTACATATTTAGAGAAAACAATCCTAAAATTCACCTGGAACAAGAAGTGATCCAGAACAGCAAAATAAATTCTGGGTAATAAAAACAAAGCAGGAGTCATCATCCAAAAAGTGAAATTATACTCTGAAGCTACTGTGATTAAAACAGCATGATACTGGCATACAACAGATATGTGCCCCAGTGGAGTGGGTAGAGGAAGTAGAAATAAAACCTGGAGACATTCATTTATTTGGTCACTGACAAAAGAGTCAAGGGCACCGTGTGAGAAAGACAGCCTTTGTAATAAATGGTGCTGAAAAGAATTGGATATCCACAGGCAAAGAAATTGAGTCTAGACCCACATACATCACCATGTACTAACGTCAAAGCAGAACTAACGTCAAAGTGAACTAACGTCAAAGCAGAACAAATATTTAAATGGTAAAACAGAAACAATTTGCTGGTTAGTAAAATAAGTACAACTCGTGAACATCTGGCTGCAGGCAAAGTTTCTGAACAGAACTCCCACAGCCCAAAAAATGATACCAAGAACCAACAAATGGAATAATTAGAGATTAGAAATACTTTGCATAAAAAGGAAACATCTAACAGAGTGAATAGACAACCCACAGAATGGGGAAAAAACACTTTGCTAGCTAATTTTTTGACAGAGAAATAATATTTAGAATATATCAAGAATTTTTTAAATCTCACAAAATAAATATCCAGTCAATGAAAGGGCAATTGAAGTGAAAGGACTCTTCTCAGAGAAAAGAACAAATGACCAGGAAATACATGAAAGAAAAAAGTTCAACATCACTGGGTATTAGAGAAATGCAAATTAAAACTACAGTATATATATTATTTTACCCCCAAAAGAACCTTCATCATCAAATAATCAAATAATAACAAATGCAGATGAAGATGTGGGGACAAAAGATTTCTTCTAAATTGTTGGTGGGAATGCAGATCCTACTAAAATAACTGTGGGAGCTCGTTTGGTCATTGTTTTTAGTTTCTTGAGACATAGTCTTACTTTGTAGTTCAGGGTGTCCCTGAGCTCACTAGGTAGCCTAGCCAAGCCTCAAACATACAACAATCCTCCTGCCTCTGACACCTGATTGCTGGGATTACAGGCATGAACTATTATGCCTGGCAGTGTGGGGATTCTTTAAAAAATTAAAAATAGAAATGCCATTTGACTAGCTAACCTTTTCTAAGTATATTCTTAAACCATTGAAGTTATTATATTGCAGGATAAATTTATATTCATTTATATAATAGCACACTTAATAATAGCTATATCTTGGAAATAGTGCCTATGTCCATCAACTGAAGAATACAGAAAATGTACCATTTTTACACAATGAATTACTATTCTGCTATAAAGAAGGATTAACTTGAGGCATGTGTAGGCAAGTGGATATAACTGCATAAAATTATGTCAAGTGAAATAAGTAAAAACCACAGGTTCATGTATCACATGTTTTCTCATATTAGAAACTGGAAAAATATAGATTAACATAGAAGATAAATAACAAATAGGGAGAAACTCAAATAATTCTCCCAATCATTCCATTGTTTCAAAAATACGTTGACTTATAACTTTTTATTTATGTTACTAGTTTCTTTTTGTTCACTGAAAAAAAAAATTTGTTTTATTTCCTTTGCATTGCTTATTTTTTCTGTGTAAGAAAGTTTTTCCATTGTATGAGGTTATATTCTGAATAACATTTGACATCCTTTTAAGATCACAGTACACAGTATTATAACCATGATTCTCTCATTGTTCTATCATAAAGTTTTATTTTACTTTTTATACAAGTAAGTGTGTTTTTAATATTTTATTTATTAACATCTGCTTCTGTTACATTAAAATAAAAAAATAGTCTTTTAGGAAGTTTAAATCTTTACAATAATCTCTTCTATGTAAATTCTTAAATTTGTTGTGGAGGAGGAATCCTAATTGAGTATTATTCAGCATAGCACTCAATCATAACAATGTTGCTTATGGAACTCCAATTGATACTGTATATTTAATTTCTTTACATCTATACTTATTAGTAACTACACAATAAAATTAACTGAGGAGTTTTGAAATATCCTGGAATTTGGACTCTGTAACTGGTGAAAAGCACAGGCATCAGGAACCTAGAAAACATGCTTAACAATTTTCAAATGTAGCCAGGCGTACAGTCCACTGCTGCAGATTCCAATTTTAGCCTATTGCTTACCCAAGGTAACCCTAACAACACTTGATTAAAATATGTTTGATGCTGTATCTTGTATTAATTATCTATTACAAACATTAGCAACTATCCATTCAATGTTTACGCCAAAACTTATGAAGAATGTTAACACTCAAGAACACACTACTCATTATTTCTGATGCTGTATGTTAACATTTTCTGCAATTGTAGTATCTTTCACCAAGAAACATAAGAGTACAGTACAAAACCATAGCCTAGAACTTATGAAAATGCCATTTGTAGGTTTGCTTGCAAGGATGGATTTTTACTGCCATTTGGAAACTTGATTGGTAATCATTTCCCTATAGTGAAATATAAATTCCCATAAATTATGAGTATATAATTATGTCAAAGTATTTGTATTTTGAGAGTCTGTAATTGTGATCAGCTAGTTGCCAATAAAAAGTCTTACACAGTTTTCCCTGATAAAATTTCACTCATATTGTAGCAACTGCTGGTAGATATCAAGCTTGTCTCCTGTGACTCCATGCAGGAGAAATTTTCCATGCTTACATCTTGTATCCTCTGGACTCTGTGCCTATTTTCTTTGCTTCTTTTGAATGGTATATGTTCACGCAAATAAATACTGACCATGAATTCAATTGTACGTTTCATCCTTGTAAGTTTTTTCAGTAAGTACTCCAGTCTGATAGTCACCTTCTCACTGTTGGCAGAGTCTCTTGACTCATTTCAGATAGAAAACCAGATCTCCATGAATAACTGTGATGATGTTTAAGTAACATGGACAGAAACTGTCATTTATAAATTTCGGTTCTGAAAATCAAGTTCCTATACTTATTTCTGGTAATCTCATTTTTAATGAAAATAATTTTCACTTCTTTGGCTTTATCTAATTGTTGAATAAGTCTTTTCACATAACTGAGCTGGAACTAATTTACAAGATCTCAGTTAGGACTATTATCACTTAGAAAATCAATTTCTATACGTCCAGATAAAGGAGAAGATATTACCACCACCAACAAGTCAGCTCACATATACATACACAGGAGCTAAGACTCAATTTCTGTGGCTTGAAGAAAATAAATTAGTAGCCAAATGGCAAAAATGAATCCTTTATATATTTCTAAGTCCAAGGAAGAAAGTGAAAAATGTTCAGAGTCCTTTATTTGGAATAACAAATAAGGTTAATTTTTCTTTTAAATGTTGCTCATCTGTGTTCCTAGGTGAAATGAAAGCTGAGGTGAACCTTCCCATGAAAATAAAAACACATAAATAAGGTTTAATAACCCCAACAAAGTTATATTAAAAATAACAACTAATGGCTGGGGATTTAGCTCAGTGGTTCCATTGTCTGCCTTGCAAGTTCAAGGGCCCACGTTTAATCCTTGGTAACCACATACAACAATGCTGGGTGTGGTGAGTCACTCCTACCAGCAATCAGGACCACTTAGCACAATGCCGGGTGTAGTGGCTCACCCCTGTAATACCAGCACTGGAGAGGTAGAGGCAGAAGGATTGCTGTGAGTTCAAGGCTGAGCTCAGGGCCAGTCTGGGCTACAAAACAAAAACAAAAACAAAGCAAAACAAAATTAAAAAAAAACCTGATTGTATAAGCTAATAAGGACCTTAATCAATGTCTTAGAATTTTTTCTCTTTCTCTAGATGCTGTCTGTTCTTAATCTCAAATAAAGGAAAATATAAATTTCAATTTATTCTGGTGAACAATACATCTTCCCTTATTAAAGAGCTTTGATATTTGCTTCTCTTTATAGATTTCTGGCCTTTTCTATCAAACAACCTTCCACATTTACTCTAATTCAATTTTTCACTTCAATATTTCTTGACCTTATCTACTCTAGAAACTTGTTTCTTCTGAAAAATAGAGCTCAAAAGTAATCTCTTCAGTAAAATATTACATTAGTTTTAAACTTTTGAATATTCTAATTCAAACAAACTGAAGAACAGATTAAGAAGGGAAATCAAGAAAACAGGACCAAAATCCTTTTTATATATGATTGATCCTATTTTTTGTTTTATTTTCATTTTAATTGTCTCTAATCTCTTCTATTATGTGTCTATTTCTAAAAAGCTTTCCTTCTATTGATAAAGTTGGTCTCCCCATCACCAAATATTATATTATCATAGAGAAAAACTATAACACTTACTGACCCAACATCATACACATTCTCAAAAAGACGTCTAAATGGTCAGTATGAGGTTCCTGCAGTTTGATGGAAATGTAGGATCATGTGATACATAACTCACTAGAAGGATAGAATCATGAAGAACTGAAAGGGGGAAAACACATGTACCACATTTTCTGTATGTAGATATTCTTTATGCTGCACTGCTACTGACAATATACTTTTTATTTTTTACAAAGCATACCATGTCATTTATTGTGTATTTTATTATATACTATTTTTGAATATTGCAATCTCCTTTCTCATTACATATCCTTGCCAGTATTCCATTACACCCCATACAAATAAATATGCATATGTATATTTAATATATAGGTATGTATATTAAATTCACAAACCAATGTACACCTAGTTTTTCTACCACATTTCTTGATTTACCCTAAGTTCATATTTGGATGAACTTGTTTGGTTTCATGGATGAAATATATTGTCTTTATTCCATACTTTATTCCATATTCTGTCATTTTGTGTTATAATTTTAAATGTGATTTCTCATAAGTATTTCTGACACTCTCAGTCTCCTGATAGATAATGACCAAAACTCATTCCCACTTGGATTCCACCATGGGGTAGGGCTGGAGTGAACCGTAAAGCCTCGGCCTCTACATCTCCACAGGGAGGCCGTAGGACCTTGTGAGAAGGGGTCTAGCGGACAGTCCAGGTGCTTGAGGGCCTGTGTGTGTGGACCGCAGGGCCTGGGCTCTTCCTCTCCTTCCTGGGGCTCAGTTTCCTGAAGTCAGTAGTTTGGCCTCACCCTGCACTCCTTTGCGGGATGTGATACTCCTCTTTGAAAACAACAGCACCGAGAATAACGGAACAAAACCTCCACAACTGTAACTCAAAATGTATTTGTGTCTTTCAAATATATTGTATTTCTCTATGTACCCATAAAGACTTCAATTTTTTTAAAAATGTACTTGTTTCTCTTCATAATTTTTTTAATCTCAGGTACTTATTATAAAAATAGAAAGATGAAAAACACAGGAATTAACATGGGAATGCAAGGCTAATTTTAGTTAGAGTCATATGAATTACTAGTGCTCAGAGATAATTTTTTTTACTCACAAAGTAGAAATCTCTCTCCCCCCCCCTGCCTCTGTCTGTCTGTCTGTCTCTCTTACACACACACACACACACACACACACACACACTAGCATATTTTTACACCCCATGCTGCTTTTCTTTTTGAATGTAAAACTTATGCCTTTTGGGCTACAAGCATTTCACCCTCATCTCACTATCATCTCCATTTCCATTTTCTGTATCTCTAGGTGACTAAAGGCTTTTTAAATTCCTTGTATGACACTGAAATATGAAGCTATATTTTTCTCTATGGGAGACTCCTTTCTTTTTCATCTTCCTTTCTTCCTTTTTAGCTATAAACATGATGTATATTTTATTATCACTAATAAACAACTCTGAGTGTCTGGAAACTATTTTCTATTTCATGTCTCCTAAATTCTTGGTTTCAGAAAAGCAAATGCTTCTTTTTATCTTGCAAGGAAATGTAAATATCAAGTCAGCTGCAAGTTACAGACCCACAAATTTCGAAACTTTGTATCCACTACCTCTTTAAAATGATTTCAAGAAAAAAGGTAAATCTTTTTGTAAGGCCAGAAAATTATAGTCACCAAATGCATTAAAATATAAACATCATAACTCTTCAATGTGTAATCACTTGTAATTGTTCTACCTTTCTTTTTTTCAATATTAAGATGTAATTTATTTTACTTGATAAGATGGAAATTACCCAAAATATGACTGTAACAGGAGAAAATGTATAATTTTATACACTATATATTTTGTATGATAGCTAGTAGAATCCAAAAAAAAATAGTATATACAAAATACTTGGCAGAAATCACTTTTAAAAGTTGTTCCAAGAGATACATAAAATCACCCTAAACTTTTTGTGAAAATTTATTCTCTCTTGTTATCAACACTCAGTTTTCTGTGCCTTCTTTTATTCCATATTTTAATGCAAATTTTTTTTTTTTGTCACTACAGGTCCCATAATGGCTCAAACTACTACGAGAATTATATTTTAGGAAACATAAACGAAAATTGTGGAGCTGCTAGCTACCACACTGTGGAAGAAACATTTAAAAATTATAGCTTTTAATATATCTAATCTTCACAGCAAATTTACAGGATTGACTTCATTAATGACAGTGTTATCTTGGCACATGAATCCTTCTGTTTGAGACCAATTTGGCTTGCAAAAGAAGTGTTTGGCAGACTTTTGTTTTTGTTTGTAAATTCTGATCAGATGACAAACATGACAAAAGCCTCCTTAACCACACAGAGGTGAGTATGGTTATCTCTTCCAGACTCGTGGAACAAATCAAGTTCACGATCCCAGATAAATCAGTACTCACATCACACCTACAGGAAAACTGAAACTCATAGTGTTTTCTGTAGTGTTCTATCAAAAATGAGTAATAGTCAAACCAAGTTTTGCTTGTACAAAAATTAAAGCATTGTATTTTTCATTTTCACAAGACGTTTTGTTACATCAAAGTATTTGGTTTATTATTTACATTATTATGCAGGTTTGCTTCTCCAAACAGAATACAAGTCCTTGGTTCAGAGTAAGAATACTGGGCATTGGTTTGTCATCATACATATGCATTATACTGTGTGTAGGCTATAGGATATAGATAAAGCATGGTTTAGAGTAACACTCCAAATAAAAACATCAGCATGACTACTGAAAACATACCCTTCAAAATAAATAAGCTCCAACATGTAAAGTTCTGAGGGTTAAACAAAGAATTAGCAATTTAAAATCTTCCTTTTTACATTTTTTCTCCCTCTCAAAACACCAGCAATGGGCAAAATGGAAATTTATTTTTTCAGCTTTCTGTACATTAAGATTAAAGCACAATTACACCTATAATAAACATTACATGAAATAAAAGAAAAAGACAAGGCTCTTAATGGTGATCAGGTGCACATTCTTCTTACTAGACTGCACTTATAATTCTCAGTTTTATTTTGTTATCTGCAGATATTATAACTCTTCACCAGATATCATTTTTATATTTTCAATAGTAAGTTAACCACTGACCCCAATAAGACCTATAAAAATGACTCTACTCATTCCAAGCCTGAAAAAGAATATAGCCAACTTTCACCATATTAAGAATTAATTTTTCAGATTACCATATTTCATCACTATTTCAACTTTGAACTGAAATCTAGACTGTTTTGAATAGTGTATATTATATTAATGACACATAGATGTGAGAAAAACAAATGTTCTGGAGTCTATGCCACAGAAAATTGGTTGTAATAATTTGTCCAGATGGGTACGAATAAAACAGCAATCTGGATAATTGGAATGTGTAGAGTCCAAATGCACTGATGACTATCAGGAGACACCAAAATATCAAAGTGTGGCAAGTATGTGTAAAATAAAAGAGAGAATCTAAATACTGGATCATGTAAGGAGACACTGACAAGCAAAAGATAAATTTTTTGACTTTAGCTTTTGTAGTTTGCTTTAAAAGATTATTTTAACTAACTCATCTTATTTTCATGAAACCACACACACACACACACACACACACACACACACACACACACACACACGATAATTAAGGGGGGAAATACCTTTATATAGTTAAATGGTTTTATTTTATTGTAATTTTCTAATAAATTATTTGGGAAATTATCAAAAATAGACAGAATGAGTATAACAATTTTACAGAATCAATGATGTTGTACTTTAAGAAAATGAAGTATAATTTATAGAGGAGATCTAATCACATCTATTGCTTAAAAGCAGTCAGAAAAATAATAAACACAACTTGGATTAGTTATGATCCTTTAACAAATATTTGAGCATTATTGTTTTATGGTATATAAAACAAATATGTTACAAAATTTTATCAACGTATTTGTAATTTGACAATAAAATAAAGGTACTAGATAATTTTGTATATTCTATGACATTTTGATATATATGTGCTATCTTTCCTTTTAAACTCAAACTTCATATCTGTATTAGAAATTCCTTTTTCATTATTTTTGTATGGCATTTTTGTCCTTTCTGTCATGGGTTGTTGATTATTGATTACGCACATGCTCAAAGGTTTTTACTATCAAAAATTCTCTCTTCTATAACCTTTCTTTAATTTATTTTTATTCTTTAGTTTTCTCATAAGCCTATGATATATCTTTTGCAATTTGAAGTTCATTATCATCGTTTATTGAAACTTTGCTCAGGAATCTCTTATTTCAGAATTTTATTGATGTGTTTGTAAAATGTATAACTCTTTCTTTTCTTACCGTCCAGCTGCTACTTAAAACTCTATTAGGATAACTCCTTTCTTTGCCAGCGTGTTAGAAGTGTTTCACAGCAAAATAATTGAAATGAGTTTAATTGTAGAAAAAATATTCAAATCCTGTAAATGAAAACCTCAGGACCTTGCTGGTTTCAGTGACAGTTCTATCTAGTTGACTTATAGATTCCAATAAGAGTCTACACTTACTTCTGTGGGCTCCATTGTTGGTTTCTGACAAACATCTCCCAATGCATTGACAACCATCAGGTTTACATCATAAAGAGTCCTTAATAAAACTTTCTATTGGGCTCCTAACTTGTTCAGGGAAAATGGAGTCCAGCTAGTGTGCCTGGTCACATGTTCATCCCTGCCTGGCCTGCGTCGACAAGAACTGACTTGTTCCCTGTCTGAGTACCAGCTCCCCCTGGCCACACTGCACAGAAGACACAGAGAAAGCATTTGCCCAAGTCCACTTACACAACTTTGTTCTTCTTGAGGATGATTCTGTTTCTTCAAGAAGTCTTGACAGACTTCTCCCTAACTGCACTACCACTATCCTAAAATTAATCTATCTACAAGAAACTTCATATTTTCTTTCCTAAAGCTTGACATTTATCTGTAAATTTCCCATTTGAAACTTGCATAAGCAAAACAACAGCAAAAAGCCAATGTGATTTGTCCTTAGTTAAATCCCAAATTTTTCACCCCATGTTTCAAATGTATCTGAAATCCTTACCTTTGTTGACACTACTTTTCCCTCAGACTGGACCTGAGAGTTGGCTCTCAGGCCACACTTATTTTTTTTTTTCTCAAATAAACTGCCTGTTTTGTTCCTTGCATTATCTGTTACAGAGTTACCCAGATCTGGAACACCATTTTACTTACTCCAGAAGCAGATTTCTCTCCTCTTTATAAAAACAAATGCTGCTGTTAAGTAGGTCTTGGTCTCTCTGTCTACATTTCCATTCCATTCCAACAGATGGTTTACCGTGGCAAGATTCGGGACACATTTTCCTCTCTTCAAAAATGTCATAGTGGTTTTTGTTGTTGTTACTGTTGGTCTCCTTTGTTTTTGGTTCTGTTTTGTTTTCCTTTCTCCTTTTCAGAACTAACTAAAGTGGATATGGCGCTGACACCAGTGACTCATGTAGTGAAAACATGTTTGGAATCACTCAGTCATTCATGCTGTGAAAATGAGATCCGTGTAAATGGTTGAGATCCTGACACTAAGCATAAAGATGAACAGCCTAAGAAGTCAAATTGATTCCTATTATGTAAGTACTTTTGTTGGTCCCTAATGCTATTGCCATTGTTTCTAACCACTCAGTGTTAAAAGAAACCCATACAAGTTCTTAATTCACTCAAACTTTATTTTTTTTCCAAATATTTAAGTAGCTACTAATTTTTATAAGTCTTATTTGTGTAATCTTTTTCATGAGCACACGCAAATCCTATAAAATAACGTGTTCCATTGGGACCTTTCCATATATGCTTCTAATATACATTGACCATATCATCATTCCTAGTGACTTTTATTACCTTTCTCCTTTCTCCTTCGTTTTGCTTTCTGTTTGTTATCATTTGTTTATTTCTATATCCCACATATGTACATATGTAGAAAGAAAGAAAGAGAGAAAGAGAGAGAAAGAAGAAAGAAAGAAAGAAAGAAAAGAAAGAAAGAAAGAAAGAAAGAAAGAAAGAAAGAAAGAAAAATGTGTTGCTTATTTTTCAGTGTCTGGTTATTTATCTAAAATTCAAAACATTTCCATCAATTGACATGGTTTTGTTCTTATTTATGCCAAAATATGTCCTGTGTGTTTCAGTCACATTTTTCTTTATCCACTGATATCATAACTAGGGTTTTATAAATTGTGCTGCAATAAACATGTACACACAGATATCTGTGTATTATGTTTAGTTTAATTCCTAGTTTATACCTAGGAATGTATTACAGGATACTTCTAGTCTTACAACTTTTTGAGGATATATTTTTATTGATTTTCATAGCAGGTGTACTAATTTCCATACTTATGAGTGGCATGTAAGAACTCTCTTTTATCTGCATTCTCGACAGCATTTGCTATTTTTGTGTGTTACTTTATTTTGTTGAAAAAACCTTCTAGAATTACTTTCTAAAGTATGTACTCCATGCAAATGGAATGTCTTTCTTTGCATCTTTCAGTATCTTTGTCAGTTTCTTTCTCCCAGAGTTTCATAATTTTCATTGTAAACACTCTGGCTAGGTTTATTTCTACAGAGATATTTTTCCTGAACCATTTTTCCAGTAAGGTAAAGCTCATTCTCTTCATATTTCTCCCATATCTGCTTGCCTGGGGCACCAACACAGCCTGTACTTATTAAGCGAATGCCCTAACGCTGAGCTCTGTGTCCATCTTCTAGTCAACTGAAGTCATCCAACGTATCGTTTTCCCCCTCACACTGACCAGAGTGAGGTTAACTTTGATTCTCTCTTGTCCCTGACTGAATTTCACATAAAAGGACTGTCTCTTTTCTGTCCATTGAACAAATAAACGAAGATCCCTCTAAAGGAGAAGCTTTCATCACACAGCTTGCTTACATACATCCTTCAGTATATAAATCTCAGGCCACTTATTAGTTATTCAGTATCATTAAAATGTAGCATCATTCTGTCTCTCCAAAACTCTCCTTAGGTCTTTTTTATTTCCATTTCAGATTCTTTTTTGTATAAATATATGATTCCAAACTTTCATTATTTTCTAGATCTTCTTTTTTGTCAATGGTATTTTATTTTTAAACAGATGTGAATATTTCATTTCCACATCTTCAAAACATGTCTTTCTATGGCATGTACATCACTGTACTACACAAAGTAATTTCTTGTTTTGATTTTTTTT